>BGPR01002490.1:91268-148768 GCA_013235015.1 Araneus ventricosus | reverse complement strand
GTTGGGATTTTCTAATTATTTTGTGGTTCGTATGGACAGTTAGTACGGATTTCACCTTCCCTGAAGAATCATCCGTTCTTTTTCACAGAAATACTCTCCATCCTTTTGTCTCCATTTCCATTGAAATTTGATTTTTGATGTATATTATAAAACATAGACATCTTCTATCGAGTGCTTCAAGCTTTTTGATCAGAAGGACCCTTTTCTATTAAAAGACAAGCAATTAACACATGAAATAGATATGGAAATTGAAAGACCAGAATACGACATTGAATACTAATGAAGAAATAAAGAGAAAACAATATTTACGGAAGTCGTGGTCCTGCATTCTAATAACGATGATTAAATAGTTACAGTGACAGTGCCAATAATCTACGAAATACAGCTGCCAGATTGCAATGGATAAGACAAATAGTGATAGTCAATTAATCAATATAAACTGACATTGCTTGGATGGGAAAAGTTTTGCTCCTCGCAAGAAGATTGCAAAAAGATGGTTAGAATTATTCCTTTTTTTCCTTTCGCTTTGCGTAACAAATAATCGAAAAAGCGTACATATTTTGTTTTAGCCCGTTTATGAGATGATTTCATCCTTTAAAGTATCGTTTATACTGATTCCTAAATTTATGGCATATATTAGCTGAATTATCTTGGGAAAATTTTATTTGCTCAAATGTCCTGCATTTTGACAATAATATCTTTTATTTTAAATTCTTTACAAGAGGTGTAAAGAATTTTCTAATCATATTTTTGTTAATTAAACTAAAAATTTGCATTAATTTTTTGAAAATTTGGTGGATATCGATTAATTTAATTCTTACGTATGACGTATTCTAAAATATGCCAACTGTGGAATTGAAATCTGAATATTTTGCAAATGATATGGATAGGGCATTGGTTCTTAATCTTTTAATACTTGGTACTTTTGCATTTTTATCTAAGTTTGAGTAAGAATCATCGATTATTTCTTGACACCCTCTATGAAATATTCAGTGCAATGTATCGTCATCGTTCAGGTAAAAGTCACAATCTTTTAATACTTGGTACTTTTGCATTTTTAGCTAAGTTTGAGAAAGAATCATTGATTATTTCTTGGCACCTCCTGTGAAATATCCAGTGAAATATATCGTCATCGTTCAGGCAAAAGTCACTAAGTCCGAGAGTTTAATTTCCAGATGTAGATAGTTTAAACATAACTAATTTTAATCTTTATGATAAAAAAATATTTTTTATAGATTTCTAGCCTCTACGGTTTATTTACTGATGCTTAGATAACAGGTTTCTATCACGAAAAAAATAATTAAAAATTCTAATTGACCGCAGTAGTCAGAAGTTTTTTGTGGACTTAGTGACTTCTGCAAGAACGACGACGCTATGTCAAATTACAGAATATTTCGTTGGAAAGAATATTTCTTAATCACTTACTAATGACTTTTGCTGAATTTTATTTAATAATATTAAAATATAACTTTTTATTGCCTATACATAATAAGAAATGTTTGAAGAACTTGAACTATTACTTGCCACGAGTGTTATTTTGTTAAAGCGTGGCAGGTAAAAATTGTATTACTTGCCACGAGTGTTATTTTGTTAAAGCGTGGCAGGTAAAAAAATTTCAAAATGAGCAAAATATCATTATACAGTGGATAAAGGATTTCGAAATAAATTATTACTTGAAATTAACTTGTTATGAGGCTGACAAGTGTATTTATTTTTTTTTTACTTGAAAGAATGATATCTCCATTTGACAAACGCAAATATAATAGCTACATTAAATGTGAGTAGAAACGCTGAGAAAAATGAATAAAATAAGTAAAAATGTGATGTATCGGCAACGCCACACCAACACTATGCGAGAGTGGCGCCCTCTACCATTTAACTCCGTCCTGAGATTACCAGATTAGATAGATGAGGATTGAAGACGATCCAGAAAGGGCAAGACGAGCTCTTGACGTTAAGGTGCAAAGAAGCGAGACGGGCTCCTGAACTCGGAAATTTTCTTTAATAGATGTCAGACGAACATCTTATTGCTGTAATTATTCTTAATCTAGACACCAGCTGCATTGTACAGTCCTTAACTTTATAGATCGGACAGTCGCTATAACTCGGGGAGTTATTATCGGATTTTCATAAAACTGGTGTGGATGGAAATGTCTCGAGGAGACGGATTTATTCGGAATATTCTACTCGAGACATTTCCATCGACACCAGTTTTGTGAAAATCCGATAATAGCTCCCCGAGTTATAGCGACTGTCCGATCTATAAAGTTGAGGACTGTACATACTACATTTGTACATAGTTTATCTTTAATCATGTTAGAATAATTAAATACACAGTTTGAATTTTACTGAGTGGTGATTGCGTCCCGTGCATGTATAATATTTTCTGTAGGCTTGAGTGGCAACACGCGAGTGAATGTGACTTCGTAAAATGCCGCGTTTTACCTATAACTTCGTAGTGTACCAATGAAAAGGTAGGATGTACGTTGAAAAAAATACGTCTTTCAAATGACCTCTGTCAAATATAGGATTTGTATGAGAATGCATGTTGAAAATATGAGCTTCTGGAGTTCTCGTATTCACACAAATGAATAGACACACAGATAAGTCCATCGTTAGACGGATTTGATTTTAAATTTGGCACAGATCTACAGTTTGAGTGTTAGGACCATATGACAAAATTAATTCATCCTGATGTTATAAGTTTATAAGTTATTGTGTTCATAAACACATGGTCAGACATTAAACCTTTTGAAAGTTTCTTTCAAAATTCGTCACATATCTGTAATTTTGGTTTAAAAACCTTTTATTAAATTTGATTTGTGTAGCTGATTCCATTGTTTAGTTGTTGTGTTGAATTACGCAGACGTACATTCAAGCAGGCAGAGACAAAATTTAAAAAAAAAAAATGTATTTTTTTTCGGACTTGGTGAAGCCTGAAACGTGGAAATCGATCAAAATCACGAAGACAGACTTTTCTACGATTACAAAGCTCTTTCTTTGCCGAAGTACATTCTCATCGTATACAAAAAAGGTAAAAACGCCGGTAAGAGAGAATGTATGTGGGTTTTCTTCGTAAGAGACAAAGAATCTTCTGGTATCACCTATTACTTAGGATTCCCAGACATGCTTTCTGTGATTTTGTTGCATCGAAACTTTCTTACTTCTTGAGTTTGGTTCTTTCTTTGGAGTCATTTTCTCTTTGTAGCAGCCCACGTGCCGCAGACACAAAGGAGGGGGGGGGGGGGTAAAGAAAAGAGCAATTCCTAAGATAAGAACTGCATCGTATGTCACTAGACAAATTGTCTTACCAAAACGAAACTAAAATACTTATTACAATGCTATTTCTATGATCATGATACATAAGGCAGCCAATATAGAGTATTTATTATGTATCAGTTTAGTGATCATTGCTATATTTTGCACAAAATAAGATAAATTTTATCAGGTTGTTCCTTCAATTATTCATAAATTATTTAATACACAAGACATTTCGTTATCGTATTTACAAATTTCTGGAGAGAATAGGATTTTGAAAGACGAGCCGGTGCCATATAACAAAACAGTGTCCGAAAAGGTTATCGTCACGAGTTATAGTGTAGAGAAAATCAGGAATGAACAATTTAAGCAAAAAACATGCGTTTTATTTATGACGATACATTAATAAAACAAATGATCTCTCGGATTACATTACGTTACCTCGCCGACCCACTTATATATGACGCAAACAACGTTTTAACTGTCAACGGAGAAGAGTTAACATACAACGCACAGTCACCCAACAGAACAACAGACATTATATGCAAGATATATAGGCATTATATCTCATAAGGATACAGGGACCAAAATACATATCATAACAGGTGAATGTAAATATAATAAGATAAATGAGCGTACAATAATATTCGGCAGTTTTAATAGAGTTATAAAAAGTGATTTTCAAGCAATATTTTCGCTAAACATATTTGCAGTTTTGCAGTTTTGAGCATATACAATTATAGTAATAATACATTATACGTGTAATATTACATCAAATATAGGCCAATGAATATTTTACACTAGAATACACACCAGCAATACAAGTCCACGAAGCAATACTTTCATTTAACTCAATACTTTCGTCAGAAATATTTAGTCTTAAAAAGTATCAAGAACACCCCACAAAAAGACACATAGAAATCCCCTTCCTCCCCAAAAGAATAAACAACTCATAATTCAGTTTTACGAACCTCTCGATAGCCAATATATAGGTGGACACCGGAACATCAGGGGTTATAGAATCATGAACATTCCGAAAAATTCCCGGCGTATCTTGGATGGCCACAGGAGCCATTTAAAAGCTTGAAAGGTGATTCTTAAAAAGAAATCAATGATGGATTGGTCCGGCGAGAGTGCCTACTTAATTTGATTGTTTGGGATGCTTTAAGGACATTTTTATAGATGCTGATTGTGAGAACTCGATCACATAGGAATGATCAATTAAGACAAGACGCTATAAATACAGGAGACTCCCGATTATCCAGCGAATGTGGCGGAAAGGAAGGTCAGATAACAGAAAAAGCCGGTTAGGCCGGAATTCTATAAATGCTCACTTTCTACCACATCCATGCCATTCAAAACACCTTCTGTTTATGTCGACGAAGCGCTCTGTTTCCTCATGTACTTCTGTAACTTGCACGCCAACTGCGCATCGCGCCGATTTCCTCCTTTGTAGAAACTCACTTCTTGTTCTGTCCGCAAGCCGCGAACTTGCACAGCAATAAAGCTGAATTAATTTTAGTACAAGTGCGTCTTATTGACTACTCCTAACAAGGGAACCAACATCATTCCTACATCACCACCCATCTCAACAAAGATGGGGTATGTCGCAAAAAGCGTGGTTCCTTTTTGGAATGATGCCTGCGATGAATAATAGAAGATGATATGGTGAATTTTTCATCAGCCAAATCTGAACTGTGCATGGATGCTTTCCAATTTACCTAAATAAATTTTTGGGAAGTCCCCGATTGTGACTGTGGTTTGGACCAGGGAACAGTTAGCCACTTGGTATATGGATGTCTAAATTTTGATGCCATTAGGAAGAAGTACTTTCTCAAAACTTTCTTTCATTTGAGTTGCTGGACTTGATAGTTCATCTAAAGGCGAAAACTGGACTTAAAAAAATTGTTGCCGCTGTTCTTTCTATGTCACTTCACGTGCCTTAAGTAATTTTTCTTTGCATGATAGGAGGACAGTTTCTAGATCGATGGTCAGTTGTTCTCTTCGGTTTCTTAGGCAGGGTGGAGTACTCTTCTTTATATCAACACCCAATCTTATTCAGACTTTCTAATCTCTTAGTACAGATCAGTATTGACGTGAAAACGTTTTTTCGCTCGTTACAGTGATAGTCGGTCGAACTTTCTTGTGCGACAAAATACCGTCAGATTTGAATCGCTAATAACTACGAGACTAATAATAAAGAATGGTTGACCCCATAACGGATAGATCACATCTGTAAGAGTTTGTCGCATGGTATTTGTTTTGCCCGTGACGTCATCGTACCAGTGTAGGCGCATGCGCGTGATTGTTATGAATTAGTTTTATGTAAGGTTATAAGTAAGTGTAGAGCGGAATCGGGTTTAGTTAGGAGGTTGACTCTTGTGCTATTTTGAAGAGCTTGAGGAATATTACTAGAACCCAAAGTTAGACAAAAATATTTATCAGAATGTAAGTAAAAATCGGTATTAAATTTCAAAATTTCAAATTCCGCATATTTTTTGATTATAACATGCAGAGTGTTCTTTCGAATTGTAGGAAACTTACAAAATACTTGACAATACGTAAAAGAAACTTTATATTAAAATTTAAATTATATATATATATATATATATATAAAAATTTGAATATTACGAGAAATATGAGAATTTGTAGTAAATAATGTTTTACTGCGCATACGCGAAATATAATTCTATATACTGTCAACAAATGGCGCCATCAAAAGCTACTATAAATAAAACATAAGAAAGGCGCAGTTCGGATCCGCGTCGTAGTTTTTTCGTGACAGTATCGTAATAAAATCATAAAACAAGTGTTTCGTAATAATATGTAATTTAATTATCAATCTCTTTAATACAATATTTACACAGAGTAGTATAGTGGTTACAGAATAGATAAATCACAAGTTTATCGCATGTAGCATGCTTTGGTTAAGATCAAATTATATTGTTCGAGAGTGTACTTTTTCTGCCTTTATATGGAAATAAAAAGTTCGATGGGAAACTCTTCGAGTTTCTTGCTGGAGAATTTGAAACATATTTCAATTAGAATTGCTTCATCAGGATTATCAGTATGGCAAATTCGCAGAATATGATATACGTGACAGGTTCACTGTTGCGCTATACTTTAAGGCTAAATTAATTGCCGAAATATTGATCGAGTGCACTTGATGGCTATTCAGATTGATGAGTCGCGACGGAATTAACTTGAATTCCATAACTCCGTTAGGGGCTTAAATTTGCATAAATCAGCTTCGGACCAAGGCTGAAGAGGATTAAATCCCACTAAGCGCTTCCCTCCAAACCGGGCGGCATGCTTAAAATGCAGTGAGGACACATGTTGTAGTTCGGTGGGAACCCATCCACGCCCAAACGCTCACTTTGCTGAATAACTCTGATAAACACCAGCGAAGACTTAGCAAAACTTTACGTGGAACGGAAGATTTTGACTGATTTAAGACAACAATGTCAAACTTGTGACCAAATTACTATTGTGTTACGTAATAAACTTTAAAAAAATATTCGCTGGTCTTAAAAAAATTAGCCTTACACTATGAGGCGACGCATATTTGCATCACTTGGGTTTTCGCCTTTTTAAATTGATTTTGAATGATTTAGTCCTGGAATATATAAATTAACTTAATTTCCTTGTTATGTTTTCTGTTTGAAGTAGAAAAGTTTCTGATAAAGACGTTTTAATTAAAAAGTTAATCACATTTTAAGGATTTGATTTTTAATTAAATCTTGAAATTTTTTGAATATTTTCCCCTTATTTTTTTTATTTCGTAACTTTGGTCTTGAATTAGAAGATGGAACAAGTATGTAGAGTAAAGAAAATGTTAACGACATAATTTTTTAAAAAAAGAATGGAAAGGTTTTTAAGATTACATATTAATTTTTTACTTACTATGATTTTTTAATAAAACCGAATTTACTAACTTATGATAGGCTATTGAAAGCAATGATAATCTTCTGCAATTTTTTATTTTAATGATATATTCGAGAAAAAACTGTACCCTCCTCCAATTCTGCAAATATTCGCAGACCATATTTGGAAAAACTAATGAAATTATTTCCTCGTATATTTGGAGTTCGAGTAATTATTTATGCTTAAGAAATAGAATAAACCTCCTGTAAGAATACGAATTATTTGGAAGTTTGAGCAATTATTTACACTTCAGAATTAGAATAAACCTCCTGTAAGAATCCGAATTATTTGGAAGTTTGAGCAATTATTTACACTTAAGAATTAGAATAAACCTCCAGTAAGAATCCGAATTATTTAGTTTCATCTTCGGACAGTTTTAAATGCAGTCATTAAGAACGAGATTAGCCCCAAAGTATGAATACTAGTGTCGAAGAACAGCTGCAAGGAAAAGATATTTTACAGATGGATTTTCTTTCAAAATTAATATAAATTCTTTTTAAATTTGGTGTACCTGATTTTTATGGACGATATATATTTAAACCTTATTTGGTTTTACTTACTTTGGTTTTGCTTGATTTAGGATATCACTGGTAATAATTGTTAAAACCAATATAACACTAATTTTTTTCACAGTTTTAAAATACAATCAGCTCAAATATCCATTTAGTGGAAATATCCATTCTGTGGAAGATGAATAAAGCAACGCTATCCCGTGCGAACATGATGTTGTTTTGTCACCCAAGCAAGAAATATTATTCGATGTTATAACGTCCATTGAACATAATAATTGTTCAAACCAATATAATACTAATTTTTTTCACAGTTTTAAAATATGTTCATCTCAAATATCCATTTAGTAGAAATATCCTTCCTGTGGAAGTTGAATAAAGCCACACTATCCCGTGCGAACATGATGTTGTTTTGCCTTCAAGCAAGAAATATTATTCAATGTTATAACGTCTATTGAACATTACTGATGCGAAGCATAATGATAGCCTTCTGAAATACTGAAATAAAAATTTTGTAAAATGTTCGAGATGCTGGAACGTTAGAGATTTGACAAATCAGCAGATTGAGAAGGCTTCGGACGTGTTTGGACATTAGCTTCCTTTCATCAAACGTGCACAATCAGGTTCAGATATACTTTCGTACAATACTACAAGGATGATTCATTCCGGACATAGTCAAAATCCCAGATATTTTATTTTCTCAAATCCAGATTTTCAATTTCAACAACTAATTTTGCTTTAGACAAATATATCAGTCAGAGATAAATTATGTAGATTATACCGTGATAGCATAGACGCCTTGAAAAGAGTGAAATATTATTTATTCTCATGAAACAAAAATACAAATTAAGTGTTTTGATCAGAAGTCCCTTTTACGGCCCTATTGATAAACATTTTAGAAATAATTTATAGAATAGCCTGACAGCTTACCAAAATTCTTTACATTTCTTCTACCATTCATTTCCTGAAAGTAGTTCCTCATTTGCAACGGCTGTTAATATGATCCAGACTTAAAACTGTAATTTAATACTTTAACACTTAACGGACGGGTCACGTAAATTTACGTTTTTCAATTCTGACTTTCTAGGACGGGCGACGTAGAATTACGTTTTTTCTTGAATTTTTACTATGCTGCGTTATTTTTTCATTTTTATGCGTATTGGGTTTATTTCTTATTACCAATAACTGTCGGTTGAACCTACTACGCAGTTTTGCTTTTTAGGTAGTATTTTTTAGTAATTGTTGGAAGTGCTAAAATAAATTAAATTGTTGTTAAAGTTTAAAATTATTAAGTAAGATATGTATTTATTGAAATAGATTCAGTTAATGTTTAACTTACCCAGCTCTTCTCCCAGGTCGTGAAATATTAAATGTAAACAAACCTTTATTCTGTTTCCATTTCACAAGGGCTTTACCAAATATCACACTCGTAAGAAATACAAGACATGTAGATAAATGACTTTGTAAAATTTTATCAAAAATAGTGTTGATCTAATAAAAATGCAACGCTTTAAAACCATCTATACAAGTTTATTTAATTCTCTTAAAAAATGCGAGGAAACCGATAAAGACAGAGAAGAAACAATCCGCTTGTTAAGCGTTAAGGAATGAGTGAAAACTCAATCTTTACATTAAAATATTACAATTAAATTACAAATAAATTTACATTAAAGTTGACAGTACTGAGCTTCCGTTTGTTAGTAAAGAAAGACATAAACTGAGAAATAGCCACAATCTAAGTTTTTAAACAAAACCAAGCTATTTATTATTTTTATTTTTCAATTATTTTTTTATAATCTGAAAAAACGAGGAGGTAAGCTCTTTTTGAAAGGAAATGAATCATCTGTAAGTTAATTTTTCATAAGATTTAAAAGTAAATTCTTGCCTCACTAATGAATGTATGGATGTTACAAAAATTTTCTGAGGTATTTCAAATCATATTGACTTTTTACTTCACGTTAGTTTACAGAAATTATGATTTTTAAAATGGAGTTACAAATATCCTTAACCAGAAAATCAGAAAACGTTGTATGGGCATTATTTTAATGTTTATGAAGCAAGTTTTTACTCCGTGGTTTTGATAAACAGCATTAAATCAATAGTTTCACATTACGGAATAAATCTTTAAAAATTATCACATAGTTGGACATCATACGGAAACAAATTATAAATCAAAACATGTGTCAAAAATTTATATTACAATATTGAACCATCTCTACATAGTCCAGTTCTGTATTTTTATAATATTCTTTGTAATTAAAGATTAATAGCAGTTAATTAAAGATTAATTTTCCCAGGAAAGAAAATATATCAACAAAAAAGTTTTAAGATACATTGCAACCTTAGATTTCCTTTACTTGTGTAATAAAAATGAATTCATTTGTTGTAACTGACAACTGTTCTAGCTTTTATTTTACTTAAAAACACTGTATCTAACAAATGCCAAAGGTCTTGCTTACTACTTGATTGGGTTTTCTAAAGCGAAGATAATAAATTCATTCTATCTCAGTGTTTTATCAAAATACTTGACGAAAATGATGATTAAAAAGTGTATTCTTTCAGAAGAAACCCCAACCATCGTTCGATTCCACGTCACTGTGCTCAGTATAGATTCAATAGACGAAGGATCAATGGTAAGTTTTTAATTCCACAAATTATTAAATATTAGTCCATCCAAACTGTCATGAAAAGTATCAAAATATGGAAAAAATACATAAAAGCAATTGTATTGCTTTAAGTTGTTGGGTTGGCCATACAAAACATGGCACTTAATTTTGCACACGGAGATCGGACTGGATAAGGGGAGGGAGAGGGAAATTGGAACGATCTGGTTTTTTTGCGTTTAAATAAAAGATTATTAATCTGAGAGGAAAAGTTTAAATTAAAACTTTAAAGCTAGTAAAAAGATCTATAAAATGAATTGTCGAACGTTAAGATAGCTTAATTAGGGCAGGAATAAATTAAAAAACATAAATTTTGGAAAAGTATTTTTAATTTTTTTACGATTAAACGAGATTTTTGAAATTTCACGTAAGTACGCATTATAAAGTGGGGTATATTTGGTAAAAATTTCATATCCATATGTTGATTATTTTTTGAAAAATTCAACTTTTTCGAAACAAAGAACGTCGTCAAAAAATACTTGTAAGTACTTTTTAATCTGACCGAATTTGAGGAGAGAAAAAAAAATCACTCTAAAGGTGTTGTTCTACAATTTTAAAAGAATTTACAATGGTCTATTTTCAGTAAAAAATTCTGAAAAATTAAGTTTTAAGTTAAAATTTTGTCTCATTTACTATGTCTGAACGCAATTTCCCCAACGGGAAAATTTTTCTGCGATGTGGACAATTCGGCGTTTTCCAAGGCCGTTCTTTTTTACGAAAAAGTTGAATTTTTCAAAAAATAATAAAGATATGAATATGAAATCTTTATCAGATATACCCTACTATATAATGCATACTTACGGGAAATTTCATAAATTTCGCTTAATTATAAAAAAATTAAAAATACTTTTCCAAACTTTACGTTTTTTTAATTTACTCCTATCCTAATTAAGCTATATTAAAGTTCGACGACTAATTTTATAGATCTTTATACTCTCTATAAATTTCTAATTTAAACATTTCCTGTCATTAATAATAGCCTTTTATTTAAAAGCAAAAAAACTGATCGTTCGAATTTCCCTCCCCCCTTATCCAGTACGATCTCCGTCTTCAAAATACATTGCCATGTTTTGTATGACTTAAGGACTTAAAGCAATAAAATTGCTGTATGTATTTTTTTCCATTTTAAAGTACAATTCGACTGGACTAATGTGATAAAGTCTCATATTTATCGCAAGAATAAATATCTTGTTAATATTTGGGAATTTCCACTGTTATACTCTCTATTATATCTATAAGTGCTGTTTCCTTTTCATTATTTATGCAAGTATAATTTATTTATTACGTGCCAAATTTAATGGAAATTTTCCTTGTGCATATAATATTGGTTAATTCTATGTACAGAGAAAAGAGTAATTAGTTTATTATTCTTATTAATCTACTGAGTACGTTAATAAATAAAGTTCATTTAATTGCTATTTAAAAAATCATGACAGTTCGATTCTTTTCATTGAATACTCAACGTAATGCTCGCAATATTATTGTTTTTACTGTTTTTATACTAGTACATGGGGTATTAAAAAATCAACTGTTTTACATAGCCATGCTCAATGTTTTAGGATTTTAATAATTAAAATGGAAATTTAACTCTTAATTTTAATATATCTTATAAAATAGATGCATACTGAATCTAGCTGAACCGAAATGAAAAAAAATCTAGTAATTCTTAGTGCTAAGAAAAAAAATTATCTCATATTGATGCACAAGTCTGAATATATTTCTTGCAGCATTGTTTTCTCAATTAACATTTTATTAGCCTCTTAAAATAAATCATAAAAATCTTCCACTCCTCGAGCAGTCCGTGAAATTTTTCTGCTATTTTCAGTAGACGTACGCGGCCGACATCTTCATTTTTTCTGTTACTTTCCGTAGACTTACGTGGCGGACATCTTCATTTTTCTGTTATTTTCTGCAGACGTACGTGGCCGACATCTTCATTTTTCTTTCTGTAGACGTACGTGGCCGACATCTTCATGTCGCAGAGCTGGAAGGACGACCGACTACAGCTGCCGGAGAACATGACGTCGAAGTACCGTCTGCTCCCGATCAGCTGGCTGAAGAAGATGTGGCGACCCGACTCCTTCTTCAAGAATGCCAAGAGAGTCACCTTCCAGGAGATGACCATTCCCAACCACTACATATGGCTATACAGCGACAAGACCATTCTGTACATGGTCAAGTGAGTAGCATTTCTGGCTCAGCTTTCATGTCGAAGAAAGTTTTGCAAAAATGAGTGTACAATTGTTTGGCATTAAGAGGCTTTAATCTTCATTTAGTAAGAATTGTTTTCTCAATGATATCTGATATCGAAACAAACACTCTGAGAAAAGATATCATTCACACGTTAAATATCACGAAAATAGCCTTCCGTGAGTCAGAGCACACTAGCCCTGAAAAAATAGTCCTATTGTGTTGGTTCGTCCTTCATGCTGAACTGCAATACACTGGAAATATTCATTACTCTCGCTGAGAATGCACCTCAAGTACGCGGATGAGAAGGGACTGTTTGAGTAAGACAGTTCTTAGTTGCCTTGGCGATCTACACCACACTACACCACTCACTCCGAACCAGCCTGCCAAATTGGCTTAAGGCCTGAGGGGAGGGGAGCCAACAGCAGCTGGCCAGGAGACTCCGAGGCACCCCAGGCCCGCCACCGCCAAGCTCATGTAGATTTATTAAATCTCAAAAATTGCTACATACTGCACCACGAACACTGGTGGAAATTAAAAGATCCAATTTCTCAAAATAATTACATGGATCAACCAGTCAGGCTTGGAGAAAATAGAATTACATCAATGATATTGGGGTAAAATGATACATACGACATCTATTAACACAGGTGACAAATGGCATATAGGATCTTTTCTTGATGTTACAATAACTCAACCCGACACGATTAAATTAGGCTGGGGGAAATAAAATTTCACCAATCATATCAAGGTGAAGTCACCATTACAATTATAATATTTAAAACACCAAAATTAAAAAAATCTCTTTCTAACGCCAAAACACATGCCTTGGCGATCTAGTAAACGATGCGGCGTGGTTAATGGTCCCACTCACAATTATTGGTCGTACCACCCTCACACGTGCTATTTATCAGGAGACAGGGAGCCCATATTTACGATTCTCGGCAACTTGCCATTCAGATTTTCGCAAATGGTTTAGAACCAGAATGCTGTTTCTTACCTGCTGCACGTAAACAACAAGCCAAAGCATAGAGCGTTCAGTTTTTCTATCCGCGTTTCCTTCCATCCTTCTTTAATTAACAAAATTTTAATGAAACTGGGAGATTCATTTGATATTTCATGCAACATATGTCTATATAAGGTATAATACGTGGCCAAAATATGTGCTTAGTATGTAATGAAAAGTAAGTTTTCAAATGCATAGAGGCTTCAAAATCACTTGTATAGATAAATAAAGTAATATGAACAAAATTTTCAAATATGGTATTGCATTATTTAGTAGAGCAGGAAAAATAAGCGATACAATAAATTCTTAGAAATATAATTGACATGAAATATCTTACTTAATTAATTAATCAATTGAATAGGAAAGTTGAAGTATCTTATATATGGATAAGTTGAACATTGTTATTGGTGAGAAGTATATCATTTTCTACGAACCTTTGAATCAATGCTTATCATGCATGAGACGAATGCTAAAAGCTGAAGTTAATTTTAAACATTATATGCGTGCAAAAGATAGAGGAGATAATTGTCTTTCTAAATAAAATGTAGATATTTTATTTATAAAATTATAATTTGAAGAAACGATGCACTTATTCAAAACAGTCTGCTTTCGAATGAAATTCATATAAATTTTTATTTGCTTTTTCTTAAATAAAAATTTTCATTACAGATTGACCCTAGAGCTGTCCTGCGCCATGAAGTTCGAAGCCTACCCCCACGACACACAGACATGTTCCTTGAAAATGGAGAGCTGTAAGTTCAAACAGACATCATCCTTTCATATTTTAAACGCAGTCGTCTTCAATATGCTACTATAATTTAAAAACCCCATAGTTATATAAATACGAAAATAGAGTAAAATATATGTTTTTCTAATCTGTTGACAGGAAATTTTTAAGTCCTGAGTATTGGAGTTTTCTTATAAATATTCTAGCACATAATTGTCAGCAATATTAAATTAAGTTTCAAAAATCATCCATAATGCAGTTTTTAACGAAATAAATTATGCATGGAGTTATCTTTTTCCGTTACACTGTTTAATACTCTATAAGTTTCAGTTTACACGACAAGTGCCATTAAGTGGCAGGTGTAAATTATGTGCGCAGTATGAAAGAATGGCACGGAAGCTATTAGTATCGATGCATAATTAGGAGATGAATAGCAAATACCTATAAAAGCCATGTGAAAGAAAACTGAATTGAATTAAAGAAACATTCTTGCAATTACATTCTACTTACAACTTGCATCATAAAAAAATGTCTAAGTATCTATTTTACTAATTGGTGTAATAATGTTTGAAAGCAGTTCTGCTTTGAAACTAAAACTTCCTGCTAACTGTTTCCAAAAGAAATTCGTTTTTTATCGTCTCGTGTAGAATACTTTTATTACAATTAGTGGCTTAAAATTCCTTTTTTCTACTTATAAACCACTTATAATTCCAAATTCATCGTCTTTGTAAGGGAAATCAACCAATTGGCAATGCGTACCTAGGCTAATTATAAATAATTTAACTCATATTATCCTTAGACATGAATTGATTCGATAATTTTAAACTGAAGTTCAAACAAAAGTCAATTAACTGAAAGGTATTGATTTCTTTCCATATTTGACTGTGTATGCCAAATATACCCTACAAGCCATTCTTTTTTTAAAAGTGTCCTACACCACTGATGACCTCATCTTCGATTGGGAGTCCAAAGTCCCGCTGGTGGTGGAACCTACCATTGAGCTTCCTCAACACATTCTGGTGGATACCAAACTCGGAGACTGCATGCAGGAGTATTCCACAGGTAAGAAAAATCCTTTACATAAGAATGAACACAGGTCTCCGGGTTTGGTATCCACACATTCTAGTGGAAACTAAACTCAGAGACTACACGCAGAAGTATTCCACAGGTACGAAACCTCCTTTGCCTACGAATGAACGTAGGTCTCCGAGTTTGGTATCCACACATTCTGGTAGATACCAAACTCGAAGACTGCACGCAGAAGTTTCCACAGGTATAAAACCTCCTTTACCTAAGAACGAACGCAGGATAAGACATAACAAATACCAAAATGGGAGAAATAGCAAGCATAGAATATTCGATTTAGTATGTAATATACACTCATGTCCATAAATTAAGGATAATTCAGAATCACACAGAAATTGAACTCTAAAATAAAAATTTCACCTGTAGAATTATCACACACATCTTGAAGAAGAATATGCAAATTACAGGAAACCACCAGATGGCGCGGATAGTACGTCACAATGACGAGAGTGTAAGAGAGGGATATATAAGGAATGGTGGCAAAGAAGTAAAATTGTTCACAAGCGCTTTAAAAGCCTTTCAGTGCAATAACCGCATAGTTATGGCACAAAGGAAGCATTTGGATGATTTTTTACGTGGTAGAATTATCGGACGACTGGAATGTGGACGTACCCAGCTGGAAGTATCCGAGGAACTTGGAATCGCCCAGAGTGTCATCTCCAGGCTTTGGCAACGATTCCAAGATGATGGTAATGTGAGTAGATGTTACAGCACAGGTCGCCCCCGAGTTACAACGCCGAATGAGGACCGGTATTTGTCAGTTACTGCCAAAAGAAACAGACGGAGCACAGCATCAGACCTGTCTCGTCAGCTCTCTTCAGCTACCGGTACGACAGATTCAAGGCAGACCGTGTACAGACGCTTAGGGCACATTGGTCTATATGCTCGTAGGCCTGTCAGATGTGTTCCACTTACTGCAACTCACTGTCGCCTGCGATTAGCCTGGAGTAGAGAGCATGCATTGTGGACACCGCAACATTGATCTTGTGTGATGTTTTCCGACGAGTCCAGGTTTAGTTTGCAGTCTGATTCTCGCCGGACTTTCATATGGAGAGCGACAGGTACCCGTTACCACTAAGAGAACACCATTGAACGACACCGTTACGGTGGTGCAGGATGGCTCGTTTGGGGAGGAATTATCCTTGGTTCCAGAACTGACCTGCATGTTCAGAGTGTAACGATGACAGGCCACATCTATCGGGATGTCATTCTGGAACAACATGTACGTTTGTTTCGGGGCGCCATGGGTGCTGAATTTCTGTTTATGGATGGCAACGCCCGTCCTCACCGTGCAAACATTGTAGACGAATGCCTTCAATCGTAGGATATCACCCGTATGGATTGGCCAGCATACTCACCGGACTTGAATCCAATAGAGCATGTGTGGGATATGCTTGGTCGACGAATTGCAGCCCGTCAACCCCCTTCCACCTGTCTACCGGAACTTCGGAGGGCATTGCTTGATGAGTGGTGTAATATTCCCCAAGATCAGATTGATAATTTGATACTCAGCATGCCTAGGCGTTGTAAGGCCTGTATTGCATCTTCCGGGAGACATACTCCGTATTAACCATCATACTAACCATGTTATACTGTTTTTGTAAATAGGTTCTTTTTTGAAATTTGCTCCAGGGAGTAAAAATCGCAATTTTTATTAATTATGTCAAACATATAGCATCTGTTTTGTTCTTTACCTTTTGTTTAATAAATAGACTTTACAAATAAGTCAAATTTGTTTTGCTTCTGTCTCTTTCTTTGCCTGAACTTCATTATCCTTAATTTATGGACATGAGTGTATTTTATTATATGACTTTCTTGTTACTGTTCTTTTGGAAATCTGTTTCTACTTTTCTTTTCTCTAATTTTATATTTCAGAGCTTACACTTTAAAGGCATTGTGAGAATATGTGTAAATCGTAGCATTTTAAAAATCAGAGAGCGTGTAATATTCGTATAGAAATCCCTGAAGTTTTTTACTAAAAATTTAGAGTATTCAAAAAGAATTTCAACGAATACAACTGTGTGCATAAATAACTGACTGGTATTCTTAACAAGAAGTCCTCTGAATTGAAATTCAGTTTCCATAAAGCCCTTTTAAGTACCGCCTATAGTAATAGTTCGGTAGATTCACTTATCACACAAACAAAACCTATCAAAAAAATAATTCGAAGTATGCAATTTTTTCAGGCCAATTGCTAATATGATTTTCAAAGAAAATACCGTTTGTGATTGCCATTTTATCATAGTGTGCGCTATGGTTGTCTGACAACAGTAAGGACACATATCGATTTTGGGGATACAATGACTCCTATAATTTAGTTTAGAATGAAAACAGGGCGTTAAATAAGGGAAATAAACAAACCTTTTAAGCCCATATGTTGAAGACATTTAATATTCATTATTCCTGAATAATAATAATAATAATCGTTAAATTTCGTATAATTACCAACTTAAAAAAATAATCATCAAATATTTCATATCGGAAAATTGAGAGTATAGCCGAGTGTTTTCTTGTCTAAAAATTAATAAACAGAGAATTAAAATTGAGTAACGTGTTCTTTAGATTTACTGACTGATTTACTTTTTAGATTACCATGGCGTCGAATCCACAAGATTTCTGAACGTTACTACAAAATTTTTGTCCCATTCTCCTCGCAATACTTGTTTCAAATGATCTTTCTTAGTGATCTGAATTGCGCAACATTTTCAAGGTGGGATCGCAAATTTTCCGTATCATTAAGTTAAAGAGATTGAAGCTAATTTTAATTAAGAGGTTTTATGCTAATTTTGGCAATGATGCATCGGCCATTCTTTTACTACGAATATTGTATGTTTCGGATCATTATGTGAATGAAATATGAAATTTCATCCCAGTCCCAATTTAGCAGCAATATCTTTCAAAATTATTTTTCAGTATATTAAGGTACAGTGATCTCTCGCTTATGCGCGGGTGCAGAGGACAGCGAAAAAAACGCGCATAAGTGAGAGACGCGCATAAGTGAAAAATCAAAAAAGGGAGCTTAAAAGTGAAACATCAATACAGTGTACATGTATTGTTAATTAATACTACGCATATAGTACTGAAAAAAGTAAATAAGATGTTTCAAAATGTAAATACGTGTATAACTTCCGTTAATTATTTTTTTAAGAACACAAAGAAAATGGAAATGCTTCCGATTTTTTAAAATCGCTCTCATTGTCGATTCTGGGATATTAAAATGCTCCGCTAAAACGTTTTTCGAGGTGCAAGGATTTTCTTCGAATTTTTTAATAACATCCATTTTTTTAAAAGCGACGATTTTGTTCTTTTTGCCATTTTAAAACGTAACCATCAAACCATAACCAAAACTCCAAAGATGGTCCTTTCGTTAGCGATCAATGCCACGTGGTACGTAAGGTACTAACCTCTCTAATTGGCTGCTGTATAAATGCGACTTACTGACGTCATTCACAAGAACCCTCTCGTACACCCCTGTGTATAAGTTAGAGGAATGTGTTCCTGGAATCAGAAGAATAGAGGAAGGGCAAGGAAATGCATTCCTAGAAGCAGAACAAAAAGGGGTTTTGTTCCGCTGGAAAAAAAAACTTTTTGAACTAAGAAAATTTTTGCGACTCGCAAAAGTGAGAGGTGCTTTTTTAGTGCGGCGCATAAATGAATAAGAGTTATCATTGTTTTCCTACATCCCTGGCCGGGACCGCGAGAAAAACGCGCATAAGTGAAAAACGCGCATAAAAGAGAGCGCGTATAAGTGAGAGGTCACTGTATATCATTTGGTCAATGATTCCATCAATAAATACAACTTCCCTCACTCCTGATGTTGACATACACCCAAGCTATTCCTGACACTTCTTCATACTTTAGGGCTGGAATTGTATTTTTTTGGATCTTGAGCTGTAATTGACTTACGCCACACCATACGACGACGGTTTCTTCCAAAAATATTAACTTATTTTCATCTGTGAAAATAACCTCATTCCAGAACTTTTGGGGATTTGAAATGTAATATTTGGCAAATTGCAATCGCTTAGCTCTATGACATTTATTAATAAAGGGCTTTTCTAGAGCTCTACTGTCATTATAGCCTATTTTCCTCATGATTCCTCATAATGTTTCTGCAGAGACAGATTTACCGAAAGTTCTAGAAGCAATTTTTGGAGCACTTATTTTGGGATCAACCTTTATTTGCTGTATAATTTTCCGCTCTATGATGGATTAAAAAAATTGTTTTGCCTCTTTCTGCTTTATTTTCAAATGTATCATCTTTTCTTTTAAAAAAATCTTTGACCTACTTTTGGAATTATTTTCCTTCATACGATAGTTTAATGAACCGATAATCCCATTTGTCAAGTAAATAACTAGAAAAAAACGCAATGCAAATTCTTTAATGAAGTGCTTCTTTAGTAGTCTTTAATGAAGTTCAAATTACAGAATGTGTAAAAAGAATACCACAACTTTTGAAGAGCTACAACAACAAAGTAAAAGAAGTTACAACCCTTTTGTCAAATAAATAAAAAATAATATTTTAAAATTTATAAATTATAAATGCTCAATGCGACTACCATCAGAAGCACGAACGATATCCGGTCGATAGGAGAACTCACCCCATACTTTGTAGCATTATCGGTATTACATGTCTGCAGTTATTTGCGTTTAAGTTCGTCCATGTTCGCCAGTAGCGGGAGAGAAAAAACTATATCTTTCATGCAGCCCCAAAGAAAAAAAAATCGCAGGGAGTTAGATCAGGACTTTTTGAGGACTACTGATTTAGAGCGACATCGTCATCTGCTTTTGGACCGATCCGCAGTTGCGGCAATCTGCCCTTTAAATATCCACGAGCAGATGAGGGTCATTGTGGTGACACTCCATCTTGCTAGAAAATAGAGACTCCAGCTTCTTGAGGAAAAAGTCAAATCTGCAGCATATCCAAGTGAAACGCATTTTTTTTTACTCAAGTAGCTTTCATATTTTATTCTTTAAAGCATCTTTTGAAACACCAGCGCAGTTTAAGTTCTCTGACGTGCAGTTAAAAAAAATGAGCGAGCGCGAGGAACAATATGTGTCTTTATGATGCACAAGTTTTGCTTATTTTAAAACAGAAAAAAATGATTTTGATGATTCTCAACTCATGTTTGTTAATGAATTAAGAATGTAATTCTTAAAAACAACGGGCCAATTGCGTTAAGAAATTCAAAAAAATTCCGAAAAATCATTTCAGTCTTTTATTTATTCATTCATTTTTTTGTAAGCGCAATAAATTTTGACTTTTCATCTATGTTTATTTTGTTGTTAATTTTTTGGAATAGGGTTAAGAATGTTAAAAAAATTTGTAACAACAGATGTCTTGATAAAAAAAAATGATGGGAGGCTGTCTTTTTCAAACAGCCGCTGATGTTAAAGGCGTAAGACTACTTTACTCGCGCGACTCTTGTTTCTCGAAGTTTCTCTGTTACTCTCATGACTCTTTTTTTTCTCGAAGCTTCCCGAATTCTCTTTGTTACTCGCGAAACTCTTTTGTTTCTCGAAGTTACTCTCAATTCTCTTTTGTTTCTCGAAATTACTCTCAATTCTCTTTTGTTTCACGAAGTTACTCTCAATTCTCTTCTGTTTCTCTGAAATACTAAAGTATGGAAAATTGGCGAAATAAAATGAAACTAAGGTTACAATGAAAATTGTTTTATTTCTTAATAAAATATATTACAATGTCAATTCTTTTCTTTTGAATTCTTCAATCGCGCGTGGATATGTTACAATTATATGTAGGATCGGTCGATGATATGAAAAGTAACATACATAATTTCATAATTCTGGTCTAATGTTTCTTGTAAAAGTTTTGTAAAAGTTGAATCAATATATGAATTCCCCAGAGTACTAGGATAATTTCTTGGCACCATGTTCAAATCAAAATGCTTCTTCATGAAACAGAACGCTTTCTCATTCCTTTTGACCTCTACATTAGTCACCCATAACAATAATTGGAACATCTTTATCTATACGAAACTCTTCATCGATCAGCAAACTTGTCTCTGAACATTTCAGAAGTGCGCTGAATAAGAACATTTTCAAATGGGATGCATCTACTCCCGGATGAATGTAAACAGAAGATAGTGTACAACGCGACTGACCATTAATTGTTTCCAACATAAATAGTTACCGAGATATAGAGGATCACGTCACCAATTCATGCGTATTTTTTTCCAACTTTGCTCCTCAGTAGTCGCTGAACTACAATTCCGATTTTCAATTTTTTTTGTAACTTCTGTTGTTACCCTTTATCTCTTAAGACATTAGTTATATTTTTAACATATGTAGTTACAATTCGTTTTCTTCGTGCAGGCTTGATTGATTTCTATTCAATCTTTGTGACAACGCTATTAAGAATATATTACTATAATTTTTACAATATGTTTAGTTTTTTAAAAAACCCAGGAATTACTGCAATGTAGTGAAGATATTTTTAATAATGAAATCTACATTTAAATTTGTGTAAAAAAAATAGAAAGGGATGTAAGTGACAATAATTTCAATACAATTGTTAAATTGGCAGAAATAAAAGGATAAACTTTTCTCTACATTCACAGTTCCGGAAAACAAAAATAACAAAATAAGCTATTCATTCGAATTAAAAAGAATGTTAGTTAACAGCAAAGCCTCTTTTCAGCTTCTGTTGTTTTCTGGCGCAAATATTTTCATTTACTGCCAGTTAATCCTTTTTAATTGCCGATTACGAGAGTTTTGTAACATTTGAAATAACAAGCAGCCAATAAATAATTATTTTTAATTAGAAACATTTAATAACGCAAGCATTTCGTAACGTCATGTAGTAAAAACACTGCGGTATTAATCAGGTATTAAGGCAACTGACCTGCACTGGGGTTTTGAGGACGAGTAAATGAAAATTTTCGTTTTCGAAACTCTTTAAATCTAAATTGAGTGGAATCAAGTTTATATTTCAGATTTCCTTTAATGATCTTATGATATTCACTCTTGAACTGAATTTCAGTTGAATAAATACTCGTATACATCATTATTAAGTTTAGAGCTTAAAAACAATCAACTAGAAAAAGTAGAATAAACAAATTTAAAAATAAATTTAACTTAAACTTTAAACAGAAACAACCAAATTTAAACAATGTTCAAGTAGCGCGCAATTGCAGCTGCATACAAAAAAACAATTGGAAATCAAAATCATTCAAAGAAGGCAAAGAAAAATACTCTGAGAGAACAGGGAATCCATTCTAGTCCACTTTATCAAGGGCTAAGGAATATATTCGAAATAGATTCAAATATTTGGGAAATGTTTCTGTAAGAAGCTTGCATTACGCCAAATACAGTGCACTCCCGATTATCCGAGTTAATCACAGGGAGGGATCGCCCGGACAATAGAAAAACACGGATAATCCGAAAACTCCTTTTTATCAAAGGAAAAATCAGCATCAGTACAAAACTATAAAAATTACTTACATTTGCATGCTGTATAACATCAAACTAGGAATTTTCCTTTTAACATTTACTGCTTAAAAAAATTCTGTAATGCGTCTTTGCTTCAGATCTTGTTCATCTCTTCTCGCATATCGACACATATTTTACGAACCTCAGCAATGTCACCGTAATCAAATCCTCTTTGTCCCGTATAATCTAACAAATTTTTCACAGATTGTACAGCAGCAAAATGAGAAATTGTATTTCTCTCAATTAGTACATCATCTGCATCAGTACTAGCTGATTCTAAATTATCAAGTTTTTGAAGGATTTCTAATTTCTGTTTAGCATTTAAAACGTTTCGTTTACGTTTTACACCACTCATTTTTATCAGTAAAAAATTTCACGCTACTAACTGACGATAAACAAGACGTAAAAACTAAAGGAACACGTGCGAAGGTGAAAGAGGACGAATAAGTTAAAGAATGACGTGTCAGGGAGAAGCGTGTTCGTACGAGAATTAGCTATCAGGAAGTGGATGATTCATTTATCGGAAAATTAGGGATGGAACCGGTAGTGATTGCACATGGAGGAAGAAATAAAAAATCTATTCTTTAGCCTCCTCCTTCACGGCTCACTAGTTTCACGGAATGAATCGCTCGATCGAACATCAACATAGATTTTACATGCTTGATAAGCGTGAAAATGTTTCTCTTTAAATTTTTTTGTGAGTCCGGAATGAGCACGGATAATAGAGAGTATATACTGTATAGCTTCTCTTAGCCCGAAATTTCCCAACAATAGAAGCTATATTTGGCATAATGCAAGCTTCTTACAGAAACATTTCCCAAATATTTGAATCCATTTCGAATATATTCCTTAGCCCTTGATAAAGTGGACTAGTGTCGTGGAGATTTTTGATTTGAAAAATTATTTTAGAAGAAGTTAATAGATTGTTTACATTCACACTCTATATCCAATCTATGTAATCATATACACCCTTTACAATATAATCATTAATGTAATTAACATTTTCTCAAATTTACCAGAATATGAATATCTAGATTAAGATTTTTGAAATCCTTTGATAGATTTTAGAACCTTTAAGACATTACTAATCAAATCTTTATATTAAGTAATTTAAGAAATTCAATTAGAAGTTTACACCTTCAAATATTTTAGAAGATTCAATATTTAGAATAACACCACACCTGTTGCTTATCAGACACTCAAAATTCATTGCTTATTAACTTCAAGGTGAATATCCACACATATCAATAATCTCAAAATCTCATATCCTTAACTTCAATTAATATCAAACAAATTCATAAACCACCAACTATTATCTCCACTTAATGAAACTCTTAGCAACAGGCATAAGATGCATTCTCTGCTTAATTTCTATTCCACATATCCTTAAGGATAACATACATATTTACAATCAATATAACTTAGAAAGTGATTAACTATATGCGTTGTGTTATTTTAGAAGATCTTTATCCGCAATAACCCTAAAATTTCATCTCTTACTCAGTGCTTAAGTATTTGACAAGAAAAACAAAGCCAAGTTTTAAATCTAATCAATTTATTAAGTATCTCTTTGCACATTATCAAACACATATAATATTGACACACATAAAAGAATTTTCAACGCTTGACATCAGCATTCCAATCTTTTAAAATAAGTAAACAGTAATAGGGCCGACCCTTTCACAAACAGATTTCTAATTATATGTTCATTAATAAATCCAATATTTTACCCTAACAGACTATTCAATTACTAAATTATTAAATTTTATCATTTTAAGGATTATATGAGTGGCCATCTCCAATTTAAATTCCAATTGATATTCCAGATTATTTTAAATATTATCCCCTTAAAATATTACTGTATTACTCAGTCAATTATATAAATTTAACTAAGCTCACATAACTCTTCTCATTATAACAGGTGAATTGTTCATATGCAATAGATGTTAACACTACTTCTAAACACATACATTGATTAATGCACATTTTCTGATGTCAAATCATTCCAAAAATATTAATGCTGTAAATATCTTAGATATTCTATATTCAAAACCGATAAAATAGCACCCACTTGTATGGATTTGTTTACACATTCAAAATAAGCACAAATTTAAAACAGAATGTAATATAACCTTTTAGCTATAACCTTTTAATTCTTATTACATTATAAATTTCCAACATGACAATTCATTTGAAATTTAACATTTTTATCCTCATTATAATTCTTAATTTTCTTAAATTTCCATTTTCTTCTTGAAATTAATAATTTTGATATCTAAAATTATAACTTACAATTGTTACAAATTAAATTATTTGATGTTTAAAATTATACATTACATTTCATCAGCTTATTAAGTTTAATTTAGTTTCTCAAAAATATAAAATGAGGGTTAAGGAATAACAACTTATCTTAATTTTAGGATGGCCGCTAGAGAATCATTCCTGTTTTATGCACTAACAGTCAGCAAAAGGGAGTGAATTCAGTTCTGCAAGCGATTCCTTTTCTTTCGTGTTTCATATTCAATTTCATTAGTATTTCTAGAATCTTATTCATCAGATACTGGCGAACAGTTCATATTGTTCTCGTTGATTTGCAAAACAGACTTTGGAAGGATTTTGGAAACAGGTTTTTGCTCACGGATTTGTAGTTTTTCACATTTTATTTCATTAGTACTTCGGGAATCTTATTCATCAGATGCTGACGAACAGTTCATATTGTTCTCGTTAATTTGCAAAACGGACTTTGGAAGGATTTTTGGGAACAGGTTTTTGCTCGCGGATTTGTAGGTTTTCACATTTTATTTCATTAGTACTCCGGGAATCTTATTTATCAGATACCGGCGAACAGTTCATATCCTTCACGTTGATTTGTAAAACAGACTTTGGAAGGATTTTTAGGAACAGGTTTTTGCTCTCGGATTTGTAGGTTTTCACATTTCTTTCATTAGTACTTCTGGATGTCAATCGTTCGGCATGAAATCAAATTCATAAATATTGGGACGATAGCTTGCCGAACTCTATTCGCAAGAAATACGCTATTTCCCGCTGCTACCTTCTGAACTCCTCGCCAATCGGCACCAAACGATATCTTTTCTCATCTTTACTTCGACAGTTCAAACAAATCCCCCAGCGATGACGGGGATACTACTTCGAGCTCTCTCACCTCTTTTTGCTAGATGCTTTACATTTTCTTCTCCATGTCAGCCTCTCTAAAATTCTCCTCTTTTTAATTTTCAAGTCAAGTCCCCTATTTTTAGTCAAAATTGGAGAGAGAGTCCCTCCCTCTAAATCCCAAATACCCCTTTTTAAATTTCTCCTGGCGACGGCCTTTACGCCAAATTAGCCAACTTATTAAGATATCATTGGATAAAGGGTTGCCATACTACTACAATCTAACCCTCCATGTCCAATCAAATTAGAATAAACAGATGACATCACAAAATGTGCAAAGCTCTCTGTACTGACAGAGAGATGAAAATATATGTCCTTTCGCTTGTTGACTGTTTAAAACATCTGCGATTTAACTGCCACCCAACTGGATGCATAAGAGAGTTATTATAAACAATCTCCCACACTGAATCCCTATTTCCCACCGAAGATGTAATAAAAAGGTCAGAGGGCCTGGATTTTTCTCCTTCTAGACTTTGGAATCCGGGCGGAAAACTATAATTCTGTCAGGGCTATGCCGAAAGGATCCCAATACTGAATTTTTCTCAGCGGCGGTTTTTTTGCCTCAAAAGGAAAAGGAATGTTTCTCCGGCTCTTTCAATGCTGGTGGCTATGCTTAGCCTCTTGTTTACCAGAAAGTCAAGAACTTATTTCAACTTGCCTAAAGGGGGGGACATGGGAGGTCTTTCCCACTGGAAAAAAGGGAAAAAGGTAAACTCTCTCTATTTTGAGACCCATCTCTATGGAACTTTTACTCAAATAGAAATAATTATTTTCCTTAATAAGATGAATAATAGTTAATTCGTCATTTTTATCATTTTTGTAGTTAATCAAAGGATACAATAAATGATTTGAAGAATAAAATAAAAATAAATAATAGTTACTTAATTTATCATATTATACACGGCTGTGTAGTTAATTAATTTAAGACACACTTTCTTCTAGAATTCCAAGGCCTTTAAAATTTTATAAATAAAATATTCCAATTAAGCTTTACATAATTTAATTAAATGCCATCCTTTTTCAGTATTTAACAAATAAATATTTCAATTGATTTTTAGTGATTTAACTAAACTTTACAATAAATACAATTTAATTTTCATCCCTTTTTAGAATTTAACAAGTAAATATTTTAATTGGCTTTTAGTTATTCATCTAAACTTCACAACACTAGAATGGATTCATTGTTTGTTTAATTCGGTTCTCTCAGAGTATTTTTCTTTGCTTTCTTTGAATGATTTTGATTTTCATTATTAAGTTTATATAACTGAGATGTAAAGGTAAGTATGCAAATCTCAAGCAACTTATTTTTCACTGGTTTGAAAACCTTTTATTTTTTATTAACCCCTTGTCATACGATTTTATTTAACTTCTTAATTAGATGATACCACGAAATATTTCAATCTATTTAAGATGGTAAAGGATACTTGAGACATTTAAGCGTGTCCAGGGGATTTTTGTATTTAAACTTAATTGTTACTTTGTCTTAAATACGGATTTAAGAAGCAAAAATTCTGTAATTCGATGCACGTGTCAGAGACGCCATTGCATGTTAAGGGGTTAAAAAGAACTAGATTAAATAGTTTAACGTGTCGTTCCATAGCTTTGCACCTAAAATCATCGATTCTTTAAACAGTTGGTGGATATGGGGATATTTTATTTTCATACCTTTAGAGACATCGCACACTATGATAATGATTTTGTTATTTCAAATCCGTTTATAATACAGCTTAAATAATGAGCTATAACAAACCTCGATCTGACAAATTCAGAAACAATTTGAGTCGTAAAGGCTCTGAAATAATATCCAGCGCATGATCCCGGCTTTGATAGTGCAAAACCTGACAAGTGATGATGTTGGAAAAGTTAATGGAGTGTGCTTCGGTAATTTTACAACAATGGGCTCCCTTACGACAATACGTGAAGCTAAATATATAATGTTTGTCTTTTAAGTGTCTTTCCCATATCTTTTAAAGAAGTACTCAAAGTTTCATAATTTCTAGTGATGATGTGCAATAGCTGACGCGTGGGCTTTGAGAGTTTCACAATTAAGCGCACTCTTGCGACAACATACGGAGCTAATTTTTTTCTACTAAGAGTGTTTCCCCCTCTCTTTTAAAGGAGTTCTCAAAGTTTCGCAATTTCTATGGCTCTAGGCAACTTTCAAGCGCGGGAACTTTAAGCACGAACATTCTTTATTTTGACAGTGTTTTAGTCCTCAAAAGGAAACAAGAAAATTTAAGCCTAAATGTGTGAGTATGTTGCTTTCTTTAAGTCAGCTCTGAACCCAGCCCTTCTACTCAACAGATGGAAGATCGATTGCGGCAGGTGGGAACCTCCCCGCCTTCCACGAATGCCAAGTGTTTACTCGTGAATCCCGCCACTTAAAAGGGTTTCTCGTTCTCTCTCAAGAGGATTCCGCCAACCGCCCGAGTAACAGCAGAAAGTTACCCGTAATTCGTTTATCCAATCCACCACATTAACTGCAATTAGGGTTCAATTAGGAAGTGTTAGGGGGTGCTTTCGATGCATCCCGGGAGATGAAGGAAGGTTGTTGACCTACAGCACACCGGTGATGTTTGTGCTACTAAAGAAAATTTCATGAGCGTTAATATTTATTTGCTAGTGAGTAGTCATATGATTCGTCGGTTATATGAATACTCGCTTATTTAATAAATGCAATTAAACTTTTGTTATTTTAAACCCGAAGTTTGGTCAGAGAAACTTCAACTTCTGCAGTCAGTATGATGTTCTGTTGGTGTTTTAATGTGATTCCATTTTTAGGTTGTCTTAAGATATCCGACTAGGTTGAAAAAGCAATTTTCGAAGAAAATGTCAAACACTTTTTTTATGGTCTAAAAATAAAGTCACAACTTTTAAGATTCTAAAACAGTCTTTGTTTTTATTCTTATTCCTTGAATATTTTATTCCTTGATATTTATTTGAGCTAAGGTGTTATTATATGTTTTAAATGCGTTTTCTCAAAAATAAAAATTTCATTAAAATTGGTCCAAGAAAAACGTGATATCTCCAAAACAATTCATTTAAATTTGGTAAACTTATGTCAAAACCTTTGAGGGTGTAATAGACCGCAGATTTTATATAGCTTTATTTAGTCATGTCTTATAGTCACTTTCAGTTCGCAACATAGGATAATTTTACCAAAAATTAATGACGCCAACTCTCAATGTTCATAAAATATTTATTTATTAAAATAAACTTTATCTTGCGGTTTATTACATTCTAGAGCGGTCTATTGCATTCTAGATAGTTTGAAAAGCACGCATGCGAAATTAAAATTAAATATATCCCATATTTTTTCAATTACGATGTTTTTCTTAACATTTAAATTTTTATTAAAATTCTAGAAAAAAATTATTTTCAAAAACTACTGATGATATATGAATTGTTACTTCTAATTTGGCTATTTTAATTTTTGTTTCTGTTATTTACCTCTGTACGTCTTTTTTGCATGATTTTTTAAAATTTTTTCTCCGAACCTAGTCGGGTATCTTTACCAAGTATTTAATCAGTTTTGCGAATCGACCATTGGATTGTAATTGTAAAAATCTTTTGTTGCTGAAAATACTACCATTTAATGTAGATACAGTAGATGTGCTCTGTAGAAAGTTGCCAGTTTAAATTTTATTTTATGTTGCATGTGCCAAAAAAGTTCTAAAAAGTTCAAAAAATTTCACACTTGTCTTTGCAAACTTTGTTGCTGACGTTCAACATTTACTTTTAATGAGCTACTCGTTCAAGCACTGCTGAAAAGCAATTTTAAGATCTTAGTATCTTCGTATCTTCGACAGAAAAATAACATTTTATAGTGAATATTTTTATTTCACCCAAATAATTTCTTTATGATAATTTCTTATGATCTTTGTAGAATATAAGATATCTTAATTTTAATTTTAGAGAGATTGAAGACGCTTTTTGAGGCCAAACAAGGACAATTTTCGGATGGACCTCGAAATTTTTATTCGTGGTCAAATAACGAGATCCTCACTTGGGTCGTTCACCCACTTACCGAACTTCCGAACAAAATCATCCATACCCAGAAACTACCACTTATTCACTCTTACCTTCTAAATGAATAAAATTTGTTGTATTGATATCCGCAAAATGTATTCAACCTGTTTTCTTAGTTTATAAAGGATGCTGCTTTAACAGGGCAAAATTTCATTTAATTCTTTCAGAGGACTTTGGGAAAGAAAATCACTAACAGATAAGCTGATATAAAAATTTGATTTCATAACCCTTGCGATGCTTCTAGTAGAACGAATAAATTCTAAGAATTTAAATGTTAAAAATTAGAATAGAGAGATATACGTTAATAAAATTCGAATTAATACAACACCTACAAAATATTTTTGAATTGGAAGAAAAGCTAAAGAAGTTTTCAGCCGAATTTTAGATGTAGTGTTATTCAGAAAGGAGGTACTGATTTCCAGTACATTCATTACCTACGAAATGAGTTACTGACGAGTAATGAAGGGAAAGCTGCACACACACACACACGCACGAACACTCACACACACGCACGAACACTCACACACACGCACACGTGCACGCACACGTGCACACACACGTGCACACACACGTGCATACACACACGTGCACACACACACACACGCACACACATGCACAATTTTAAATTGTTGCCTTAAATTGCTTAGGACTTTTTCACTCAAAATGTAGTTAGTTCGCTATTTCTCAGACATGTTACTTCACACGATTTCTTCAAATAGAAATACCTTAACGATGTTATTCTTGCCATTGATTCCGACTCATTTGGGCAATTTTTTGTAACCCAATGTACTGCAACGTTATTTGGAATGCATTAACTTCTTGACTTGATGGAATGGCGTCGATGTAAATGATGTCAACACTGAATATTCTTAATAAGACCCTTAAACTTTCATACCTAGGAAAAGGTGGGCCAATTCAATGTAAGCACGTAATGCTCATTCCGTGTGTGGCTTTTTTCAACAGACCACAACGTGCTGAATATTTATCATTTCAAACATGAATGCAGTATAAGAACTGCTATTCCTGATTTTTGTACTATACCAAGGGTGGGAAAACTGTGGCCTCCTTTGAGTTTTTAATGCGGCCTCAACAGTTATTTGCAGTTTGTATCGAAATAATATACTTGTCTTTAATTATAATAACAATTACCGAACAATAACCTTTAAAATTGTGCTCGTGCGGTATTTTGCCCAACTGCCGAAATTTAATGAGGCCTTTCAGAGCAAAAGGTTTCCCCAACCCTGGTTACTATACGGTTTCGAAATGTGTCTAAAATTATCCTTTAAGAACAACATGATTAATATATTTGCTTTGTGTTATCTGCACAGGAAATTTCACTTGCATCGAGGTGATGTTCACGCTAGAGCGCCGCCTGGGATACTACCTGTTCCACACCTACATCCCGACCTGCCTCATCGTCATCATGTCCTGGATCTCGTTCTGGATTCGGGCCGACGCCGTACCCGCCCGGGTCACCCTGTGCGTCACCTCCCTGCTCACCCTGGCCACCCAGCACGCTCAGTCCCAGAAGTCCCTGCCCCCCGTCTCCTACATCAAGGCCATCGACATATTCATGTCCACCTGCACCCTGTTCGTGTTCTCCTCCCTCATGGAGTACGCCATCGTCAACATTGTCATGGGGCAGGCGGAGGAGAGGGAGCGGATGGCCAACCACATGCTCAACGACGTGCAGCTCATACATATGGAGGTAGGTATCAAACACTACCTCTGTTATGTATAAAGACTGCAGACCTGTCTCAAGCGGGACATTGACGGTCAGACTGTTCCACATCATTTGGAGCGCGTCGCTCCAAAACCCGTCGTCAATGCCAAAATACGATGAGAATTGGCGCGGTGTTGTCGAAATGTTTGGATTTTCATTCGGCGTATTAGACCACAAAACTGAAATGCGATCGTGGGTAAAGGGGAAGCAAGCCTCTCTCACAAAAGAGAACCACAAAATGGGAGGGGGAAGTGAAGCTCTCTCGGGAAAGCGGGAGGAGGGGTAGGCATAGTATCCTTATGGTATTGAAGAGACCGGTTGTGTCGTTTGCATGGAGCCTCCGTGAGTGACCCACCAAAACTGGATCGGTCTGGTGAGACGCGCTCTGAATGGTGTGGAACGGCCCGATCGTGAATGACAAGCTTTAAAATCTTGTGCGAAGGGTGCGAGTAAAAGATGAATAGAATTTTGAGATGTATTATAATGGAATATGCAGCTTGTCACCCCCCTTGGGATGACTTGAGGGTCCTGGTTAAAGTGCACTTTCAGGATGTATCGTTTAACCATCATTAGGTGGTTGGAAATGGGGTTCTTACGTATGATTATGGGGATATGCATTCAAATTTCGTTTGGATGGGCAGCATTAAATTCGTGCATATAGGTTAGGTTGAAAAAACGTATGATTGTTTGAAATGATTTACTTCTCAGAGTAAAACGAATTAAATGTTCTATATCCAGGAAATTATCATATAGTAACTTTTGTCAGTTTCCTGTTTTGAGAAGAAACTGAGTTTTTCTTGAACAGTTATTGGTTAATGGTATTTACTTGATCATTGGAATATTACCTACTAGACTTCAATGTTTTTTTTTTTATTTCGAACGCAAAAGGGAAAGGAAACGTAAAAAAAAAAAGAAAAGGACAAAATATTAGACATAATTTAGCTTCGCACACATCTCTATAAACATTTATATTAGCCAGAGACTTCTTATCTGAAGCAGTAATAAGATGATTCATTGCATGTAGAATAAAATTTTAAAAAGGAGTGGATATATTAGTTATTTATGTTCCTATCAGTCAAAGAAAACATTAAGCTTCAGGAAACGCAATATTAAAATTGAAAAATCATGAAACCGAACAGCACTGCAAATGGTGGCAAAAATAACAGATGACGATTTTTCGGGTATTCATTATTTTCAAAGAACAATTCGAAAGAGTTTATCGCAAACAATCAAAATTCCGAGTCTAAGATTCAACATTTTATTTTAAAAGATTTTAAAAAAAATCTTACTTGTCTATGAACGAAGTTTTTTGTTTCGAAAATAATCGAAACACCCATCACTAATGAATTTTACCTCGAAAACGAAAATGGGAATGCAGGATTTTCAAAAACTGATTCAAAGTCAAATAGCGGCACAGAAATGAGAGAATTTGTCGACAGACATCTTCGATGACGGTTACTGCCAGAAGATAATACTTCGATGAAAGGAAAAATATTGTTAACCCTTTGAGAATAGGTACGGCGTATAGAGTGCTCCAGTGGGTATTTATCATAAGCTGAATAAAAACTATCGAAGATAGACAGCTCGCCACCCGTCTAACTTCGTATTAACATTCCTCCTACTTGTTCTGATAGTCTCCACTGACAATGAATCAGTCAGTTCGGTCTGATCGGACTTGAAAGTGCACGAAACGTTCTCCATAACCCAACCCGGCTGTTACGAAACGGGGGGAAATTATCCCTACAGAGCAACATTCGGCTGTTTTGGAAGAATTAAGCAAGAAACTAGCAGCTGAGGACGAATCTGATGCGTTATATCTCGATGGAGAGGTGACTGAGTACAGCGACCTGAAAACTGATTCCGAGACTGACTTGGAGAACAATCCAGTTCACGAAGAATATAGAGATGCAAACTCGAACACAAATGTTTGTATCATCCATCCGTTCAACCCCTAATCTTATTATACCATACAAAATAAAGTTATGTGCAATTAAATAAGTGTAGAGTTGGAAGAAACGAGATGGCGCATAAAGTGCGCCCATCTGATCTCAGTGCTCTAAAAAGTTACCTTTCCGCAAAGGGATAAAGCTCTGTCTGATAATGCGTGGTGACTGCTTATCATAATGGTTAACCACTTGGACATTAGTCTGGATTGGGAAATGTGCGGTGGCGCCTTATCCAATATGCCAATTGGGCTGCAGCCCAGAGCCGCCGTTGATGTAAGGACTCACCAAAATCTAATATACTGGTTTTATTTAAATTTTGAGCAGAAAAATTTGTTTTATTATATTCTTAAATAAATGAAAAGCAAAAATATAGTTAGGACTTATAAGTAGACAGCCATCGAATTTTTTAGTATTACATAACATGTATACATTATACAGGGTCTCCACACTCATCGTGGTCTAATAGCTAATTTCTAAACCGTTAGAGATAGACATATAGTTCCAGTTAGAAAAATGCTTTAAATGAAGGGAAGAATTATGATATATGTTTTTTGAGTCACTAAATATATCTCGGAAAAAATACGAATTCTAACTTTTTATACGGCCCCCCGGTCCTATCAGTCATATTTATTAAAATATTCTTGACATTCTAACATTTTAAACAAAAAAAAGCCCACTCTTCTGCGACTAAAAGTGAGCGAGTTCTATAGCTTCGAATTTCATGATTTTTAACCGATCAGCTGCCTCGTCGAGCAAGTGCTCTGCATTGATTGATGGATCGTCTTCAAGACGTCTATTGAAATGGTGTAAAGTGGTCTAAGTCAGAGATATTCAAAGCTCCATAACTCGGCCAGTTTTAGCCGCAAAATAGTGGGATATTTTTTGTTTAAAATATTAAAGTGTCAGAAATATTTTACTAAATATGCTTGGTAAGATCGGGGGACCGTCTAAAAAGTTAGAATGCGTAACTTTTTCAGGAATATATTTATTCACTCAAAAAACATATATTATAATTCTTCCCTTCATTTAAAACATTTTTCCAATTCAAACTCTGTGACTACCTCTAACGGTTTAGTAATTAGCTATTGGACCACGATAAGTGCGACACCCTGTATACAAGATAATGAACAAAAGTAAAGGACAAGATGTATTATTTAACATAAAAATTCGAAAGCCATTGAACTTATTGAACGGAATGGTGCGAAAATGCAGCAACTTCCAATATAATACAAAATAACCGTAACCAAGAATTTCAGTGTCTATGGCCAACCGAAACTACTTACCTAATAAAATAATTGAGGTAAAATTTCACGGGTTCTGCTATTAACGCATTACAGTTTTGTTGGTCGGTGCCTTTTGGAAACTGGTTTGGAAGACAACCTCCGCTACCCCTGATAGCATACATTATTAATTTTAGCGATTTAGCGATTGCATTATATAAAAGGTATTTTCAATTCTTTTCTGTATTAAATTTATATAAAAAATATTAATATTTAAATTAATATGATAAAACATAGATAAACACGTATTTTATATTTAACATTTCAAAATTTATTTTTTTAACTGATACAGAAATATTCACTCTAATTTGCAGTATAATGTATACATACAAGAATATGAACAAAAAAAAATAAACAGAAAAAAAACATACAAAATAGACACAATGCATCTGGTTTGCGTAAACGCAGCAGATTCCAGGAATGCAGTGAAAAAAATTTAGAATAGAGGGAACTTAAAATTTTGACATTATAGTCGTTCCCTCTACAGAAAATTATCCCTATTCTAAAATTTAGAATCCCAATGGAGAGTGAACTTTGATAAAGTTCTCCGTTCAGATCCTGATTCTTTTTTTAAATTTCATTTCTTCAATTTTATTGTGTTTTTGTATCTACACTGTAAAAAATATCCGTTTTTTCCCTGACTTTTTCCGTATATTTGACGGTTTAAAGCTGTTTTGTTGACAAAACGGTTTTTCACCGTTTTCCGCTCCAGCCATAAACGGTTTCAAACCGTCAGTTCAAATTCTATTTTTCGTCATACGGTATTGCTTTCCGTATGATAACTTTCCCTTTTCTTAAATGTAATTTTATTGCATTCATTTCATGTTTTTAATAAGGTTCCATCTCCGCTATTGTTTACACATGTTGCAGTAACCTGTTGTCACTCATGAAAGCTAACCTTAAAACACATGTTCTGGCAATAGTTGATTTTTACACCACTAGGTGGCGCCACTAGAGCTATAGTGACTTTAAAGCTCAAATAGATTATTTTTACTTCATTTTATGAAGTCTCCGGTGGTCTTGTGGTTAGAGCGACTGCCTTTTATTTCTATGAACGCGGTTTCGATCCCCGGCTCGGAGGAGTTGAAAGTTTTGTCACCATCTTGCATCGAAATCGTCCAAGTAAGTTCAATTAAGAATTATATTAATTAAACAAATTGAAATTAATAATTAAACCTTGATTAATTAATATTCCTAATTGATAATACACATCAACACATTTCAACTCGAACAGAAGGAGAAAAACAACTCAACTCAGTCGATGACGTCACTTACTTCGATGACTTAATTTTTAAGGAGAAAACTTAATTTCATACGGTAAAAAACCGTTGTGCCTACGGATTTACTTCGTAACTTTTACGGTTTTACACAACCAACCCAGCTGCCAGTTTAAAACCGTAAATTTTACGGGATTTTTTTTACAGTGTACTGCAGTCTGATTTTTTGTCCTTTGATTTTTTAATTCTTTTATTTAATATTGTATTTTTGTCACTGTATTCCTGGAAGCTTCTGCGTTTGCACGCACCAGATGCATTGCTTCTATTTTTTGTGTTTTTCCGTATATTCTTTTTTGTTCTTATTCTAGTATTATAGATTATACTACAAATCATAAAGAATATTTCTGTATCAGTTAAATAAATAAATTATGAAATGTGAAATAAAATACGTGTTAATGTATGTTTTATCATATTAATTTAAATATTAATATTATTTTTATATAATTTCAATACAGAAAATAATTGGAAAATACCTTTTATATAATGCAATCGCTAAAATTAATCATGTATGCGATCAGAGGTAGTGGAGGTTGTCTTCCAAACCTGTTTCCAAAGGGCGCCGATCAACAAAACTGTTAAGCGTTAATCGCAGACTCAGTTATTTTATTAGGTAAGTAGTTCCGTTTGGCCATAGGCATTGAAATTCCTGGTTACGGTTCTGTTCATGATGATGATGTCGTGTCCACCGAGTCAGTCAGATGAAACTATGAGTATAAAGTACAGTCTTAGCAATCTGTACGGTCTTGTCGACGTATAGTGCTTCCGCAGGGGATAAGCAGACTTCCTTCCACGCCCTCAAGATAGCAGGACATTCAAAGATGTGGTTTGGAGACAATTCAGTGTCCGGGCAGTGATATCGGACTGTTCTGATGGGGAGCCATGTTACTTTAGCGCAGGGCGCTCGAATATGTTAAGACGGCCTAGATATCTGGCGTGATACCCAGTTTTAAAACCTTGCGTATCGATCTCATGCAACCAGCCTGCACGTAGAGGAATCAATATACTGCCGGAACATCTGTATAAGGAACGAATGAAGAATTTTATTTAAAAAAATTATCTGGACCATGTTTGGATATTTTTGTGAAATTCGCAACAGATTTCTTTTTTATTTCCAGGGCTCGACTCGAATGCCGAACGGAACCAAAGTGGCCCGATCGCCTTCGCTGCGCCGTCTGTCGGAGTCTCTGGAACGTCAGGCACTCATGATAGACAAGTTCTCGCGAATCGTCTTTCCGCTTCTGTTCGTCATTCTCAACGTAGCCTACTGGTCCTACTACCTGAGATAATCTCTCGACCATCCATCACTCCTACTGGTCCTACTACCTGAGATAATTTCGCGACCATCCATCACTCCTACTGGTCCTAGTACCTGAGATAATTTCGCGACCATCCATCACTCCTACTGGTCCTACTACCTGAGATAATCTAGCGACCATCCATCACTTCTATTGGTCCTACTACCTGAGATAATCTCGCGACATCGCTGCTTCACAGAGGTTGATACCACTTTGGAACGCAGATTAAAAAATACGAAAGGTCTCAACTTTTCAGAACGAAAAGGAAACTTTAGATAATCTTATGTTAATGTTGCATGTTAATGTTTTCATACGCTATACAGTAATTAATAATTAGTTTTCACTTGAATGATGAACCTGAAAATTGTAGGGATTTTTAAATTTTTCTTAAAACTACAGAATTGAGGATTGATTCTGATTGTATAGTTCAAGGTATCAGCAAAAGTTATGATTGGTGGATGCTTCACAAAAATTTTTTGAGGAAATTCCAAGGATAGTTATGCCGTAATATTAAGCCGTAGAGAACAATTCGCATACACTTGTGTTAAGCTTCAGATGGTCTTGGTCGGATAGCAGCTGGCAAGTTTCACCAAGGCATTTGATTTTCTCTACTCCCATTCGGTAAGGTACCGAGCAATTAATCATAATTAATATTTACTTTAATTAAAATTTGAACGTTAAATCTATTAAATTGGCAATTAAAATTATTTTTACGTTAAAATATTACATTTACAATTGTCTGTCAACAATCGTAAAGTTTAATTCACTGTAGTTGAGTAATGGTAAGAAATAGAGAAATTAAATCTTGTTTGTAAAATCATTGATCCTTCGATTCTTTGGATAATTCACTCAATATATGATCCATTTGCTTCATTGCGCTGCAGCCATCTTTACCACGATACGAACGCACGTTCCCAAATCTCTTGAGGTTCGTCATTGAAACCCCTTCCGCGCACACAATGAGCTCGTTATCATCGCGAAACTGTCCCTACGCAGATAAGCCTTCAGTCTTAACAGATAGAAATCTGATGATGATTGGTCGGGTCTGTTTGGGGCTGTAGCATTAATGTCTATTCCAGTTGGGCACTCTTCTAAATTATCAAGAGTCTAGCATGAGGCCTTTATCGTGATGCAATTGGATGGCGATTGCGTTAACTCTGGTCTCTTTGTTCGTAAGATACACCGCAATTCGTCCGAGGACGAACCTTATTGTCCTTTGATGATGGTCGTTCCATGTTCGAGAAAGTCTATGAAAACCCCTCCCCCCTCCCTAGTGTGATTCCAGGAAGAACGACCCACCGATTTGTTGTATGAACTATGAAATCCGGGCTTCTTCAGACTCTGAGATCCTGAATGCCTCTATTCAGGATCTATCTAAAGTAATTCGATCACTGAACGTTGGCAAAGCAGGGCGTCACGTTGATCATGATGGCCTGGTGACATCATGTCTAAAGTAATTCGATCACTGAACGTTGGCAAAGCAGAGCGTCGTGTTGATCATGCCGGCCTGGTGGCATCAATTGAAAAAAAAATATTGGGTATTGGTGAGGCGGTAAAGAACCAATGCTTTTATCTACTACAGAGGTTCTCAACCTATATATATATATGTGTGTGTGTTTGTATTTTTTACTTTTATATTTAGTTTGCGGGCCTTAAAATGGTTTTTGCACAACAGATGGTCCGCACAAACAAAAACAAAAAGTTTGGGATCCTCTGATCTACTAATATTTCATATTTCCAGTGTTTACCGTTGCTGAGCTACAACGGATTGTGCTTTGTGGTTTGACCTTTGTATGTTTAGTAATAAAACTATCGAATATTCACATATTTACAATTCGGCTAAAAATTAGGAACTCTGCAGGACATGAAGATCAAATATTTATATCGGCAAAATATCCTCACTTAATTTTAAACTTTTATATTCTGGGTTAATTTACCAGCAAAATTAATTGTATATTTGGATCATTATATTAGTCTCAGTTCAGAAAATCATAAGGAAAGGGGAAATACTTTAAAATTGATTAAAATAATTTAATTAATGATTGAAATAATTTCACTACCGCCTTCAACTTCTATCCCTTATCTGTTGTCGGGCTACACTCTGCGCTTTCTTGTGAGTACCGCCAGGAAAAGCAGTCGTATTACTAAGATATAAATGTTTCACTAAAGCGGTATCTTCAAGTACCGTCAAAATATAAGGGTTTAACCCTTCACTGCATAGTGTATCAAATTCGATGCGTAATTTATTTTTCATGTTAATAATAAATAGAAAATTTTTTGTCCACACAAACATGCTGTATCAGATTAGAAACATCATAAGAGACCGGATAATAAACATTCCATTTTCTATGGACAGCACAGGTCCTACTGATAAGTCGGTGGTAGTCAGTTATTCAATTCCTGATACACCTATTGGCATAATGACGCAGTTTTTACCATTTGAAAGGACTTTTGCATCGTTTATGGTTTCATCAATTGCTTCTGCAGGTATTTACCATTTGATATTACTTTTAAAATACTTGTCATTATTTTATAAAAAAGAAATAGTAATTTGATACGTTCATTAAATTCAAGTTAATAACACCACAATTATATTTTGATTTTTTTGTATTTTTCCGTTATTATATGTGAACTTTCCATGCCAGAAACATTTTTTTATTTTGAAATTTAAAAAATCGTGCATTGAAGGCTTAAAAGTTTATGTATAGTCAAAGTAGGGATGGCGGTCTTGCAGAAAAACCGGTTTTCGTGTTTTTTTTTTTAAAAGCAAAGTTTGTGGGCAGCATTTTTTATTAATTACAATATACAAAAAGTATTAATACAATAATTAATTAATGTAAAAAGTAATGATTCTAAATAAATAATTAATAGAATATGTAATAATAATAAATGGTAAGTATAATAATAATAAATAAGTAAGTATTATAGACAAAATTTTTTATTAACATTGTTTTCACCAGAAATTAATTCTTTGGCCAATATTTATCATCTAATCTTCTCATAAAGACTCTTTCAGCAATGTGTTGATCCGTGAGTCGACATCTCTCATCGGAAACAACATCATCCAACGTAGATCTTTACGTACTAATCTTTCGGACACCACAGAACTTCCGACTAAAGATGAGTATTTTTGACTACAAAACACAGACGACGTTTGTCGACAAATTTTTTATTAGTATTGTTTTTGCAGGAAATCAATCCATTGGCCAATATTTATTTGTTTATAAATACTCTTTCAGTAATCCGCCAAACAACAGACGCCTCGAAGAGGCCTAAGATGATGAAATTCAAAGCTGTATAACTTGGAAAATTTGAGTCTAGTCCAGTGGTCGGTAAACACATTAGTCAAAAGAGCCAAAGATCAGCAGTACAACGATTTCAATTTCTTTTCAAGAAACATGTTTTTAGGAGTCGGTTTAAACTAGCTATTAACATTAAATTAAACCAGATATCACAATAATCTTACGTAGTCGAGATCGATTCGTAGCAGAGCCTCGATTTGCCGACCACTGGTCTAGTCTAACCTAAAATTGAACCTATCTTCCGACCCGGTTTTTTCACCCTGGCTTTTGGATTTAAAAAAATAACGGTTTATACCTAAGCAAGAATATAACCGAAAAAAAACGGTTAACCGAAACAAAAAAAAAAAAACGGTTTTCGGTTTCACCCGGTATTTTTTCCCATCCCTAAGTCAAAGTGGTATTGCCTCTTTATTGAAGTACCTTTCATTACCCAACTTTCATTCTCCACACCTCTGACCAAAACTGCGCATCCTCGCTTTGTTCGCGGTGCCAGAAAGATGGATCAAAGAACTCGATTTTTATACGACCAACTTTGTACGGACTGCGAAGAGGAATTTTCGTATTTTAGAATAAGAGTTACAGGTAGTGTTCTTTGTCTGTCGAGATATCCATTTTGAGCTGAAACATTTGTACGAAGCATGGAATGTGTATGATAAGAAGAAAGTACTGTAGTGAGAGTTTTTGATGTAATGCTTTTGAATCAATCTTTTTCTATGTAGACTGTACATAGTTCAGTGGCGAATCCAGGGTCGGGGGTGCTGAGGTCATAAAATTCTTTGTATCGTCGTAACGATTGTCAAACCTCATGGCTTATGTAAACAAAAACACTTTGCACACTTGGCAATGAGAATCATAAGGAACACTATAATACTTTCGATGATTTAATGAAAAACACAATGAAATAACTAGCCAAAAAATGTTTTCGACAGCATCAACGCTACAAATACAAATGGAATGACTACAAAAGTGGGAAAATATTCGAGCCTGGCAAACCAAGAAGCAACGTTGTCACATTATTTCTTAAAGCTAGATTAAGAACAAACAGCTGTAGTGATTTTAAATAAAATCAAGAATTCGGGTTTAGCTCTGGGGGGAGCTGCAGCCACATAGCACACTCCCCTGGATTCGCCATTGTCGTAGTTAGTTTTATTCTGGCCTGTACGGTAGCTGTGAAGTACTTCGTTTGTTTCGTCGTTTCAGAAATTTTATTTGATTGTTGAAAACAACAGATGATTATATTTAATTTAATATAATAATAATAATAATAAATAATAGGTTTATCAATGCAATAAAAATTGGACCTTTCTTGAATTTCTATTGTAATTTAAATTACTGAAAGCAATTGCATGGCATCAATGAATTAAATGTGAAATTCTTTTTTCCTAGTATTTTAGTGCATAAATTATAATTTAAAACAGAAGAAAATTTTATCATTAAATTTCAAAGATGATTAACATTGATGTATAAGTGATACATCAAACACTCCTTTTTCAATTCCTACTATTAGTTTACACTCTCCCTATATTTATATATCTTGTTCAAATTTTGCAATCGATTTCAAACTAACTTCCCGATGAGCTGGAGACTTGAAACTTTAAACATAGCTCAGAATTAGATGACAATGCAATATTAATTCGCTTTCTTGTGTGTCTGTCTGTCTGCCATTTCATATTTTGCATGACGTATGCGCAGTACGTTTTTCATTATATCTCGAAAACTATTAACATTACAGACTTGGTTCTTGGGTATATGGATGGCCCATGGGATCATCGAAGCACCCTCATATTTTAGCCATATTCTTGCGCATGCGCAGTACGTTTTCATTATATCTCGAAAACTACCACTCAAGTTCAAATACATTTAATAATTTCATACATAGTAGGAATTGACTTAAAAAAAAATTTTTTTTATTACTTGTTAGTATTTTGCTTAAATTTTCCTAGTCTAAATTATGCAGTTTAAAACTGAAGATATTTCTTAATGTAGATGATCATTTATTAAGCAAATAGAAAACAAATATAATAGCTCTATTTTGTGTTATCATTTTCAGAGTATTTTCGTTGCTATGAAGTAACACTGAAGTATTTCAGTAAAGTACGTTAAAATTATTCTTTTAATTAAAAACAATAGAAAATATTTACCATAATAATTAAGCTATTTAATTATTATTGCTCCTGAAAGGATGATCTTTTATCATCTGTTAAGCACTGAGTTTCTCATCACATCTCATTCAGATTAATTTCGTTGATCTTCGTAATTAATTGTTTATGTAATAGTTAAGCAAAGTGTGAATAGAATGTTTGTGTACCCTGCTCTTAACAAGCACTACAATAAATATGCATTTTAATCATTATCAAACAAAAATTGTGTTTGAAACCAAGATTAAGTAACGATCATAACAATATACAAGAGTTTTATTTTTTTAATTTGCTGTTTTGTTACGAAAATCTGCATGTTCTACTGTGTATTTGTGTGGTTCTTGCATGATTTTCATGATGCTGGTTAAAGGATGATTTTCCATAACTTAACTGTGATAATTCTTTGTGATGTAAAACACGTTGTATTTTAAAAAAATTAATGTGATATTTTATTTCTTTGTTAGTGTTTGATAATGTGACGGTTTTAATTTGTTTTATTCGAAAAGTTACATGTTAAAACGTGAACTGTACAATGATGTCAATAAAGTGTAAAATAAAAATTGAAAGCTTCTTTATTTCTTCCAAAATAGAAACAGCTGTGCCTAAAAAAAGCCATGGTGACTTGATCCAAATGTTTTCAGCAATTAAATGACATCATTTTTGAAAAACAAAATTATCGCATAACTTGTCTTAGTTTTCAACCACAACTTCACGAAATTTTCAAGAATACATTAATATTAGGAACATGACTTTCCTGAGTATTTGATTGTTCATATGTAGAAAAATGCATCGTTGTTGTTATTATTTATAATAAAATATTAATAATCACCTCAAGTATCATTTTAATGAATTAATATTGTTTTAAAAATAATTTTTGACTTTTATTATGGGTAGCTTTTTATTTTCCTTTTTCACTAGTTTATTCTTTTATTTATGTAGAAATTTTTCATTTTAAGGGCTTAATTAAATAATTAAGCCCTTAAAATTAAAAATAAATTATAAAGCCCTTAAATAAACAGAATAAAGGATTTTTAAGGTTTTTACATAAAAATTTACACGCAGTATAATGACAACACTACAATATATAAACCTTTTATTTAAAAAATGAAAATCGTTCGCTTGAAATCATCTATATAGTTTCATTTGACGTATTGAGAAAATTATTCAGCCGGAACCGATAACCTATAAACTTTTGTAATTCTCATCTTTACCTTAAACAAATGAGTTTATCCTAAAAGTTAATGTCAAGGAACAAAGTTCCCTGCACTCGAATATTTTAATAGAATTCTTTTTGTTCAGAAAACATCACCACTTTTCAGCTGTAATCTTCATTAACCAAGATTTTATGTATATCGATAGCAGACAGCTTTGATTTAGCCGCTTTAGTGCAGTTGCACGTTAACTGAGATAAATTTATAGATAATTTTTATAATACTATTCGAGACTACTTTTTTCGCCTTCTTTTCTCCATGCATTTATAATCTGAGATCACATCAATACCAGCTGACTTAGAGGTTTCATTGTTACGAAAATGTTAAAAAAAATGGCCTCTGAAATCTGATTCCATATCTCTTCAAGCATCATAACCATTCCCTTTAAACTCCTATAGAAGAATACTGACCAAAATGAAAAGTCAAAATCTATTAAAGAAGGTTTCAAATAATTTAATGGATGCATTGATTTTTGATGTTTTTAAAGCATTGTATTGAACACAGATGATAGAAAAGATAGCAGGCGATAGATATGGATTATATGTTTCCAGTGCTTTTCTTTTTTAAATTTAAATAATAATGTGAACTACATGTAAATAAAGCCTCATAACATAAAACTGAAATCTCAGTTTTTGAAATGGGAACCCAGATTTTGTACGAAATTTTATCTGTAAACGTTTTAAACGTTTCTCCTAAAGTTCGATCAACTATCCATTTCTAAAAAAATCGTATTGAAACTTCTTGATCTTCAGTTTTAAATAACAGATTTAATTAGTGAAAATAATCAGAAATGAAGTAAAAAACAGATCTTAAGACGTTATTACTGCCAAACCATGAATATATTTTTGAACAGTTATATAATAATTTTTTAATGACTCATTAATACTATTACTGTTTTCATGGAAGTTCATCATTATAGTTTGAGACTTTTAATAACTGAACCATTCTTGACACAAAAACCAAGATATCAAAAGCCTCATTTGTAACAGCACAAAATGTATTTCGGTAAGTAAATGATATTTATGTGGGATTCCGTTCAAGGAACAAAATGACCACATAAGGGTTTACCTTTAAGGGGTGAGTGGTTTCGGGTTTATATCTAGGGGATTTTATGGGTTCTACCAGGTTAAAACTTAAAGCAAAATACTGCTTAAAATAAACGAGGAGACTTCAAGATTAAATACAACAAACATTTATTAAAATACTAGGGAGAATTTACAAGGGGGGAAAGAAATATATGTACAAAGAGTTAATGATTATTTACATGAAGTCGTAATTTAATTAGAGCGAGATTAACCGGGGATAGATGTTACAGGTTAGGATTAATAATTAAAGATTATATGTTAAAGATTTACTATTGAGGAGCCATGAGAAAGTAAGTCGGGTTATGCTACTTACGGCCGGGAGATCGGGCGGCTTAAACGCCAACAGTGATTGGTCAACAGAGAGAGTTAAAGAAGAAACAGGGTTACTGCTGCGGTGCTGCTCTCTCGCTCTGACCTTGCACTCGAGTTTTGTTAAGAAAAAGATGGCGCTGCTTGTAGCAGAATTGTAGCTCCATCTATCGCCGAATAAACTAATTAATCTAGCTCGTACATTCTTGCAATGATTAAATAATACTTTACTGGCAATTTCCTACATTTATAAACCAAAAAGAAATCTCAAGCTTAATTAAATGGCACCTTTTCGATCGAACGTTTCCCCCTAACATTGCAAAAGGTTAAAACACCTATAAAACACTTTCGTAGTTAAAAAAGTTTTAAATAAGCTTAGACTTTAGAGGGGAGATATTTATAGAGATAATTCCTGAAAGAAAGAGCTCAAAGTTACTGAAGAAGAATGGTTTAATTTTAAATACAGTCAAACATCTATGCAACGTCTACCCTTCTTTCCAAGGAAAATTGGCCGCTATAAAGGAGTTCCATATTTGGAAATGCAAAATACATATTTAAACAACCCCTAAATCGTCATTTCTGATACAGCGAATTTTAAAAATCAAATAAAGTAAAACCACTTTATTCGAAACTTTCTGATTTTTCTAAAATAAAAAATACGAATCGTGTTTGCTTGGATCTTTCTATTTTTGTTCTTTTTCATAGGAAACTTTTTTCAATTGGTTTTTTAACTAATTGGACAAATAAGTCCCTAATAGTTTCGCCGGTAGTTGTTGAGGAAAGGGAAATAAAATAATTTATTTTCTTTAAATTCTGTTGAGCTGAAAGTTTCATTGGCTGATGGTCGCAACCCATATCAGCAGCTTCTTTAACGGAGTCCGAATTAGCACCGGAAAGACACAAATGAATTTTTAAACGCTCAACCCCGATAGAGCCCGAATTTAACTTTTCTCTTCAAATTGGAAAAGGAATGATTCATTTCTATCTGATTTCTCGTTTTGTTCTTGAGTGTATGCACTTTTTGTTCTTTCTTTCCTTCCTTTTCTTTTAATAAAATTTCCATCCGTTAAGAAGAGACAGAAGGAATGTATTACATTGAAGAAGAACGGACGACCAAACCAGCCGTTCCTAAGGGTTATTTAACGTTATGTCTATGGGCCAAAAATTCTGTGCAAGCAAAAGTGGCCGTTGAGAAGGGTGGAGGTTTTACTATTATAAAATATAAACAATACTTATAAAACGATATATAAGTTGTAGTAATTATAAATAAAAGTTTAAGTAAAATATATATTTCAGGAACACGCAAACTAGAAAGTACAGAAATAATAATTCAGTAATGATGGCTTTTCTTTTTTAAAAACTATCGATATCACGTTTTAATCGCAGCGTATTAATTTCAAAGCTTTATTTTAGCCGAGGTGAAACCGTTTAAATCACTAATGCAGTCGGAGTAAATTACATCTAAAGAAAAGGCATTTAAAAAATCACGTATTCAACGCGGTAAAATGAGGCATCTAAGGTTTTATAGATAAAATATTGGGAAACTGAGAAAAAATCCATTTGATCGTTATTAACCGTTCTTTCTTTCGAACACTGGAGAAAGCAGAAGTTAATTTTTCTTTTCTATTTTGTTTCTTTAAGTACAGTGACGTCTAGATAAAACAAAAATAGGGCAATGCGTTGGATGGAAAGAAATAGGAGTGAAATGGATATTTTTGCCCGAAGGTATGAGGAACTGTTAAATAAAATAAAACTTTGTTGAGTTCCGAAAAAAGAAAAGTCATGTTACGAGATTCTCCTCACTCACAGCTAAGACATTTCTTCAAAGCTTATAGGACGTGATTTTAACTGCTTTTACAGTACATGGAAAAGGTCGATGCGCAAAATACGTCGTGAACTATATAAACAGAACTGTGCTAGTATTTAGTAACGATTTCTTTTGATTTTAGTTTATACTAAATACAATGAATTTTGAATAGCTTTTGGAAATGAATTCAATACCGAATATGAGATGTATTGAAAGCATTTAAATTTTAGAAATAATAATTCAAAGAAGTAAAAACCACGAAATAAGCTCTGATAAAATCGAATCGAATTAAACAGACAAGGAATCCATTCTAGTCCACTTTTTCGAGGTCTATAGACTAAATTCGAAAGGGATATCAATAAATTGTGAAATTTTTCTGCAAGAGGCTTGACTTAAGTCTAACCAAAGCCTCTTCAAAGAAAGTAAAAACCACGAAATAAACTCTAATAGAATCGAATTAAACAGACAAGGAATCCATTGTAGTCCACTTTTTCAAGGGCTATAGACTAAATTCGAAATGGATTAAAATAAATTGGGAAATTTTTCTGTAAGAGGCTTGACCTAAGTCTAACCAAAACCTCTTCATGGCCCGAAATTTCCCAAACCACAAGACCAACAAGATAAGTAAACAATAAAAGAATTTTCAGAAAGAAAAAATAAACATAATTAGATATAAGCATAAACACAAAAACCATCACCATAAAAAACTTTTAAGAAACCAATTAAGTTTATCTTCCATCTGGAAACAAAAGGTCAAAACAGAAAAAAAACCAAAAATTTAAATACAGGGAGATAGCATTTAACGCAAAGGCGCAAAAGCTGCACAAACAGAAAAATACAAGATACAGCATAAAGATAATCAAATAAGTTAAATTAGTAAATAAAGCAAATTTAAAAATAAATTTAAGCATACATTAAAAAATTTAAATTTGCTTTATTTACTAATTTAACTTATTTGATTATCTTTATGCTAAATTTTAGAAATATATTTTTTGAAAATCAATGCTTGAAGTTTGCTGAGAATATAGAGGATAAATAACGAAACTAAAAGCTACCAGACTTCAAAAATATAATTTGATTAATAACGAATTATTGAAAGTCATTTCCAATGTCCTCGAACTTTACCTTTTTGAAAGCATTTATATTCTGCTGCTTAATGCTTTAAAGGACATTTATTTACATTTTTATGAAATATAATTTCTTGCACTTAAGTAAGTTTCATAATATTATTATAGCTGCATTCGTACTTGCATTTTCTTCTTGCAAATATATAGCAGTATTATTATCATACAGTACTAAATTATAGTTAGAAAATAGTAAAGAAAACGCTTCTGAATATTTTTAATGAATATTTAATGTTCGTTTCAAATTATTAATTAGCTTGAAAATCTGTTATGAATTTTCATCCTTCACATTGTGAAATCACCTACTCAGAGCTTTTTTGGTAATATGGTACTTTCGCTGTAAAGCAACTTTTACAGAGAGTAACACGCTTTCTATATAATTAATTCAACTACCATCGTAGGCTGTTGTATTTGGTAAACAGTAATCTCTCTCTAGATATCTAAGAACAATTTAATAATTTATTGGCAAATTTTTACTTTTTGCAAATTCTAAGCCGATGATGCAAATTCGAAAGATATAATTTAATCTTGAAGAAAATGTCTGTATTTTAAGAAAACATTTTTAAAACATTTTTTTTTTTTAAATAGACATCACGCAGACATTTTTTTTATTTTTATGACGTCCCTCACTATTTTAAGAATATATTTTATGAAAATTAATTATTAGGAAACAATTTTACAAACTAGTAATTAATGAGGATATGAGAAATATTGATTTTAAATTTCGGAGCAAACTACGACACGTCGTGTTTATAAATTTATATACTAGATATATTCTTGGTGAAGTAGGCAATTTTGTTTCGGAATGGAGTTTTACAGGTGTTCTCTTTATTTTTGTTGAATAATATCTACGCATTATCTTACTAAAAATAGAAAAACAACTCTTAAAATTTTTATCTTTGGATTTTTTTACAGATTTAAATTTATTATATAATTGAAATTGTTTGACCTATAAATACAGAGAATATGAAATCAGAAAATAAACATCTCAGAATTTGTCTCGGAAAAAAAACAGATGCGAATTAAGTTGGGGAATGTTTTTCTCCTAGAATTATCTTTCATATTTTTCTTAAAGGTGATTGAGATTTCATTATTTCGTTGATAAACGCTGTAACGAAGTTTGCTTAACATGTAAATTTCGAAATATATCTACTTAACATTTTATTAACACAAATATCATTTTCATAGGAGAAAGCTGCACTTTCGGATTTCGAAAGTATTTGTCACAAATACTATATTTGTGTTTCCGTTCCTTCCTTTCCACGTATTTCTTTTCCGAGCACAATTGCGTCACGCAAATATAAGCACCTTTTTTTTTAATAAAGAAAGGCCTATATTTATAATGTTACTCATTGGTCTGATAGACTGGTTCCAACAAATATTTAACACCTGCGCATCAAAAGGGGCACAAATATTCCACTGGGAATCAGTTCCCAAACACTCATTTTAAAGCAAAACAACTTTCACAAAACAATGCAGAAAAAATTGAAATGAATAATTTATTTTTGCATTATAAGTAGGTCGTCGGGAAACGGATTGAAGTTGGTTCAATTTTGCGTAGAAAACTGCACACATTTTAGAACAATTTGCAATAGTGAACCCGATACCCATCAAATGACAGCTGGTTCCTGCTTCTTAACTGTATCTAAATAATTTCTAACCTAAATTACCTAACAAATCAAAGACCGATGCATCTGTCTTTTTTAACACAGCAGTGATCAAATAATTTAAAATTCATATACGATAAATAACGAAAAGATGGTTTTGAAGTCATTTATTAAATTCCAGAAACACAAATTAATTAGCGGAGGACAGGATGCTAAATATTTTTAGTATTTCTTTAATCAGTAACATTTGAGTGGTTTGGGCACTCTTGTATGACATTTCCTATGGAGTATTGGATTTTGTTTTGCAAATCAAATTGAAGTCTCCTAATGTCTTCATGGAGGAACAATAAACTTCTTAAATGGCTGGTACTGCACGAGAAAGGTGAACGTAAATATAATAATTGAGTTTATTTACAAAAGAAACGTAAGAAATCAAAAATCAGCTTTCGCATGACAACATAGTATAAATATAAGTTTGAAAAAAGGAACTTCATTCAAAATATGTTAGGAAGGAAGGTTTCATTAATTTATGCATTGCATTAAATTTAGATGGTTCAACTTAGCAAGGATTCACTATAACTTAATACTACAAATTTTAAAAACCCCGAGTTTCATTTCTGGATGAGTGCATCTATTAATTACTAGTGCTCGAATGTCGCTCGTTGATAAGAGTTAAGTTTCTAAACAGAAGCCGCGACCTTTTCCAACATCTACACATTGTTGTAGAAGCACAACAAGAAATTTGATGGCTCTAAATTGAAAATCAAGAGCAAATATTGCATAATTTTTTACGAATTTCCAGCACCGAGCAAACTGAACATTATTAAATCCTTTGTTTGGCATGCTGTTAAAAAGACGACAATCTCTCCTCAAACCATATTATGCGCCAATTGTGGAGAAAAGACGCATCGAATCCTTGTGTTAATTAGCTATTATTCCTACCGAAAGGTAATTTAAATGACATTACCAGAACATTCTTTATTCCTTAAAGTCAAACGAGTATAATATGATCGAATATTTTTTGGTGTATCATAATCAGTATTTTCGAATAATTTTAAGACGAGAAACTTAACTGCATGTTAATTGACAACATAATGATAATAATTATACCCAAACAGAGAATAAGCAATTATCTCTTTGAATGGTTGAATATTCTGATATTACTTTGAAATGGAAATCAATTGAGAAAATCTTTACATTTGGAAGTAGTGTCAAGATGCATTTTCAATCCTCGTAATTCCTTACTAACGAGTATTGAAATCAATATAGTATTATGAGTCTTTTCAGCAGTTGCTTCTCTTCAGTTCAAAATCGACCATTGCTGCAGAAGATATTTATCAATAGTTGAGATGAAGACATCGAAACGACAATCTTTTTATTTCTATTTTACTGAATTTTGTAATTTCAGCACTATATTTTCAAAAATGTTCATTTTATCCGAATTCAGGGGCCTTGTCTAGGAGGTAGTATCTCGGATTCAAAGCCCCAGAATCAGCCATGTACGCGGGACAGGTACACCATCAATCCATCGATTTCAAACTTCCCTTTATTATAAGGTATGGTTATTTGTAGAAAGATGATACAACAGGCCTCGTCCTCGTCATCTGACCACGGCTCTAAAATACGATATTGGCTCTCAAATAGCTCAAGAGTAACTCCGAAACGAGACGCCAAGCTTTTAAGATTATGCTTAAAATTTAATTTGATTGTATTTTAAAGCATTTAAAGTGATTTTGACATAACACATGAAATAAAAAGGAACAAAGTTTTTAAAAAATTAAGCGCCAATTTTTCTTTAGAAAGGTTATTGCAGCACTTCCTTGAGATTAATGACAAAAATATCAATTTTGTTATCGTTATTTAGACAGTATTTCTGAAGTAAATGTAAGTATGATTTCACGTAAAAAGGTTTAAGAAAAATTAAATAAAATAATTTATTTTAAATTCCGTTCGCACAAAGCAATAAGAATTTCTCGACATGCTTTACCTGAAATCCATTCTTAAAACCAAATCAAGTTAAAGGTTTTAACAAAATGACATAGGGAACGTAAATCTGAATTATAATTAAAGGCAAAGGATATTTTAAACTGAGACTCTTCTCGCATTTCACTTCGTCGGTAAATGCCAACGATTGCGCCAATTTTTCTTTAGAACGGTTATTGCAGCACTTCCTTGAGATTAATGACAAAAATATCAATTTTGTTATCGTTATTGAGACAGTATTTCTGAAGTAAATGTAAGTATGATTTCACGTAAATAGGTTTAAGAAAAATTAAATAAAATAATTTATTTTAAATTTCGTTCGCACAAAGTAATAAGAATTTCTCGACATGCTTTAACTAAAATCCATTCTTAAAACCAAATCAAGTTAAAGGTTTTAACAAAATGACATAAGGAACGTAAATCTGAATTATAATTAAAGGCAAAGGATATTTTAAACTGAGACTCTTCTCACATTTCACTTCGTCGGTAAATGCCAACGATTACGTAAACTTTATGAGGCTAATTTTCATAAAGAAGATTAGTTTTATACTTAAGATGCACTTTCCCAAATTTTAGCATTCTGAAATCATTTTCATCTTAATTAGGAAAGGGGATTTTATGCAAAGCAGGATTAAAGATGGGCTTTGAGTTTTAAAAGATTCAAATTTCTCATCTTTTAAGCTTTGCTAATTTCTTGAATATTAGTAACACGCTTCTTTTTCAAAAATTTTATGAAAACTGAGTCTCAAATGGAGAAGTTGCAAACAGCGACAATTATAATTGCGAGAAGTAATACATTTAGGACCCAACTAAAATAGGAAAAAACACTTATATAAAATGTTGTCGGATTTGGTCCAAAATTTGATACGGACCTACATTTCTGATGATAAAACAGTGTATCAAAATTTATCTATCCAGCTATTTAAGTTTTTGAGTTATCATGTTCACATGAACAAGGACAGAGAGACTTCCCGCCGACGGATTTTCTCCAAACTTTGATAGAAACCTATACATAATGTGCAAAGATCACATACCAAATTTCACCCTTCTAGCTCAGACCGTTTTCTAGTTATCGTGTTCACAGACAGACACACATAATTCAAAATTGTGTTCTTCGGATTCAGGGAGGTCTGAAAAGTGGAGATTCATCAAAATCTCGAGTTCGAATTTTTTTTGACGACTACAATACTTCGCATACGAGAAAAGAAAAAATGAATAATTTTTCATGAAAAATTACACATGGACTATGAACGATTTGTCGACTTAAATGAAAAAAATATAACTTTCTGAAGCTTAGTTGAAATTCGAGTCCAGAAATCGGAGATTTCCGCCAAAAAATATGTTTTATGTTATTCAACTAAATGTAAATGTGGAACTTCAGAGGGAATCTATCCTTTCCCAGTTCTAAAGCAATAATTATTTTCCCTTCTTTTATAAAATGAATGAATTCCCCTTTTTTATAATATAACAATTATTGAATAAATGTTATTTCTAAATGTATGTTTTATTAAGAGATTTTTTTATGAAATAGGTAACTTTAATTGCTCCTTTTAGCATTAGTATTTTATTTTAAAGAAAAGAAATCTCTAATGAAATTATTAAAATGTCTGGAAAAACACATTATGAATATTAAGAAATGTTTGGCGGAACTTCGTTTTGTAAGATTTATGACACGTTTTGGAGCCATTAAACGCCAGGTCCTCCTTTGACAGGCTAAGACTCTTATACCGGACCACCACGGTTATAAAACATAGCAAGAAATATGAGTGTTTATGTTCATAATATTCAATTTTAATTTTTTCTATATTACTTAAACGCATTTCATACCCCCTTTTCATGTATCAAAAAACATAAATACCTTTTTAACGGATTTGAAATGAAAATCTACAGAAATGCTTAGATTGTATAAATAACAGAATATTTGTTCCTCGTATTTCCATTTTCAGTTTTTTTTCCACTTAACATTTAATTTAACATTCTTGATATTATTGAAATAAATATGACATCTTCATAATTGAATAAATGTTTTTGTGTATCATATTACGGGAAAACTGATTTAGTTGGATAAAATCAATGATGGATCTAATTCCAATTTGATCGAAAATCATGATAATGGGGAGGTGTGTCATTTTCTATTGGTCAAAGCGATGTTGAAACTCCTAGATATCATCTGAGATAAAAGTCTGACTTAACTCCAATATACGGAGGTGGGTTAGCTTCCTTTTTTTATTGCATACACAGACCCTGCTTACCCAAAGGGTGTAAAGCATGTGACGAGTCGGCGGAAAGAAAAATTCTAATACAAATATTAAAGTAATGCAATACAAATAATATAATACAATAAAACAAAAAGAATTAGATAATACAATACAAAAAAATATAACTAAAATAATATAATAAAAGTAATACAATACAAAATACAAATGTGAATATAAATATAATAAAATACAAACAGCAAACATAATAAGTATCTACAAAGATAAATAAATACAAATAAGAGTAATAAAGAAAGAAACATACATAAAATAAACAAGACATGAAAATTTTAAAAAATCTAATAAATAGTTTAAAATAATAGTTAATGTTACAGGATTAATAGTTTAATTAATAGTTAATGTTACAGGAGGAAAAAAAACCTTTAAAAAAGCAATTTTGAAAGAGAAAGATACAACAATAAAACAATTTCTATAACACAATTTAGTGGGAAAAAAACCGATACAAAAAACCCGAATTCTGTAACACAATTTAGAAGAGGAAAAAAAAGAAAGTCAGGTATGCCCATGATACACTTGGGTAAGTATATTACATATATTATCACTAATAAGGAATATCTCCCGAATTTAAAAAGTTGCATTTTTGTTAAAGAGTAAAAATTGAAACCACTCTCTTTTAAAATTATTTGATGGCTTTTTAAGATGATACCTTTCTGTGTGGATGCAATCAAAAGGGTTACCTTCCTTGATGATTTTCTTGGGAAACTTGTCCGCATGTGTGTTTCGCCTAGAGAAAAAAGGAGGAAAATCTCCAGTAGCCAGTACGAGCCCAGCGAGTAATTTTTTGCTAAAATGCGCAAAGGTTTCCCAGTTTTTAATAATGTTGATTAACAACACAGCCAAAAGATAGAACCCACAAATGTCTTCCTCCAGTTAACTTTCTACGGATAAAATTATTTGACGAAACATTCGATTCCGAGTAAGATCGCTTATTTGAAACGATGTACAGTCCTCAACTTTACAGATCGGACAGTCGTTATAACTCGGGGAGTTTTTATCGGATCTTCACAAAACTGGTGTCAATGGAAATGTCTCCAGACGGGTTTATTCGGAATAATCTCCTCGAGACATTTCCATCGACACCAGTTTTGTGAAGATCCGATAAAAACTCCCCGAGTTATAGCGACTGTCCGATCTATAAAGTTGAGGACTGTACAATGCAGCTGGTGTCTAGATTAAGAATAATTAGATGTTCAGCAATTAGATGTTCGTCTGACATCTATTAAAGAAAATTTCCGAGTTCAGGAGCCCGTCTCGCTCCTTTGCATCCTAACGTCAAGAGCTCGTCTTGCCCTTTCAGGATCGTCTTCAATCCTCATCTATCTGATCTGGTAATCTCAGGACGGAGTTAAATGGTAGAGGGCGCCACTCTCGCATAGTGTTGGTATGGCGTTCCCACATACATCACATTTTTACTTATTTTATTGATTTTTCTCAGCGTTTCTACTCACATTTAATGTAGGTATTATATTTGCGTTTGTCAGATGGGGTTGCCTTTCTTTCAAGTGAATATAATAATGTTCTGTGAAGATCCGATAATAACTCCCCGAGTTATAACGACTGTCCGATCTATAAAGTTGAGGACTGTACCCAGCTTTCTATCAAACTTTCGGGCATTTCAGGCAAACAACCGATAACGAGAATATTTTCCACACCAGCACAAATATTAGCATTTTATAATCAGAATGGATATGCGCCGCGACATTCGCAGGGTTGCCGGGCACAGCCTGCACGGTAATTTGCATGCGTCTTAACGTTCGAAAATTAATTTGCACACATCACCGTCGAGGGCAAACGTACCATACGGCTGTTATTTCCTTTGGAAATTAAAGCATTTATTTCCACCATTTTTGCTGAACCGTTTATGATATTGGAATCTGTGACAACTCCATTTGGTAGGACGTGAAAGTCGTAACACGCCGTAACAGGGAGCAGTGAATAATTTATTCAAGGACTATTTATTCAAGGAAATAATGATACACCGGTTTTTTTCCCCATAAGTCAACTTCTGTCGTTCATTGGCTATAGAAAAACGTAATCTACAGTGTGATTCTAAAACAATGGGACAAACTTTAAATGCTAGCTAGGCATAAAAAAACAATTCAATTTCACTCATTGTCAATAAGTGATACGGATACATTATATAAAGTGTGTAACACAGCCTTAATGAAATACAGATTCCCAATAGCACAACAAAACAGCTGCATGAATAACATCATCGCAAATCGCACGCAACATATCAGATACAATGGTAAGTGAGATGCAGTATAAGCAATATACAAGATAACGAACAAAAGAAGAGCAAAACGAATAAATTTACAAAAAAAAATTGTAACAACCATTGAAATTTGTATTAAACATAATGGCCCGAAAATGCAGCTACTTCCAATAAAATACAAAATAAAAATACTAGAATAAGAACAAGAAAAAGAATACACAGAAAAAAACATAAAAATGGAATAGACAGAAAAAATACAAACTATAGACTCAATGACATCTGGTGCGAGCAAGGCAGCAGCATCAGGATTGCTTTGACAAAAACACAGTATTAACTAACAGAATATGAAGCCATCAAAGGACAAAAATCAAACTGTAATATATATCAAAACACAATAAATTTGAAGAAGAACAAAGGAAGAAGATTCCGAACTGAGAACTTTTTCAAAGGTCACTCTCCATTGGGATTCTAAGGTTTACGAACAGGAATAAATTTTCTGTAGCGATAACGACTACAGAGTCAAAATTTAAGCTCCCTTTGTGACCTGAATTTATCCCATAGATTGAAAAAAAAATAGGAAAAAACCTTCTTCAAAGAAATACTGCAAATGCCTTTTTCAACAAAAATCAGAAGAAAGCAAAAGTCATAAAAAAAACTTTACCTTCTGCCATTTTAGCAAACACCCACGCCAAACAAAGCATATTTAGGACAAAGAAATCAGGGACCATTGAAAATTCAAATATTTTTCACTGAAGTACTACAATATCGGTATTTCGTAAAATAATAAAAGAGCCTGAATTCTGAAGTAAAAGAATTTTTCGATCAATTCGCTCAATGGTGAATCCAGTATTCGGGTCTGGGGAGGGGAAGGGAAGGGGGTCTGAGGTCATAAAAATTTTGTATCCTTCGT
>BGPR01002490.1:77144-91168 GCA_013235015.1 Araneus ventricosus | reverse complement strand
GAATGTCAAACCTCATGGCTTATGTAAACCAAAACACTTTAACTTTACAGACTTTCCTCACCTGACAATAAGAATCATAAAGATCACTACAACACTTTCGGTAATTTAATAAAAAATACAATGAAATAACTAGCCAAAAAATGTCTTCACCTGCCTCAACGCTACAAGTACGAGTGGAATGACTTGAAAAGTAGGACAATTTTCGAGCCTGTTAAGCCAGAAAGCAATGTTGTCACGTTTTTAAAAAAAGGGGAAATTAAGAACAAACAATTGTAGTGATTTTAAATAAAATCAAGAATTATGGTTTAGCTCGGGGGGGGGGGGCGCCAGCCGCATAGCCTCCCTTGGATTTGCCACTGAATTCGCTACTTCCGATAGTAGCAATACATGCGATCTTTGTCTTAAGAAATCCAGAAGTGAAAGGTATAAATATATAATAACTCGTCAAAGTTGCTTTCATAGACAGTGTTCCATTTTCGACTGTGTAACCCATCAAGAGAGAATAACAAATTTTGAAGTCTAGTAACGCGTTCTGAGGTGGAAACATTTGAAGCGAAAAAAAGTTTCGGTTAATACTGGAAAAGTTTCCGATGAATGTCAGAAGAATGGCATTATATCAATACTTAAGTGACAGACGTCAAAGAAATCTTCCCTTTCTGCACTTTTAAAGCAAATTTTCTCTAGTTTCGAGAAGGAAATTTTTCTAAAGTTTTCTGGAAGCCTCGAGTGTCAGACGTTTCATCGATTCGAAGGTAAAAAAAATTGAAAAGGAATTCAGGAAGCAATTTAAATTCAAGGCTGAATCTATGAAACAGTGATATTTTGAATTTCGGAAAGAAATTCTAATAGATACGATTCTAAATATCAAGATTTGGAAGAGATCGGTACATTAATTTCATTTACCATCAGAATAGAGCATGACAGAAACGCAAATAACTTCATGAAATGGGGTGTGATGAAGAAACATAAATACGATTTATCCCCTTTTAGAATTATCTGAAGATAAGATTTCTCACCATTTTGAAATCCTTTTCTTTCTTCATCAGCAAGAAACTTACTAATCACGCATGCGATAATGAAATGGAACTGGGAAGTAAAACGATCTACAGGATGATACGAGATCTCACCGATTATATAGATATTCAAGGAGACTTTAATGACCTTCTGGTACGACTCTTACATCAGCCTGTATCATCATTTAATATTTCATTTTATCTCATTATTCTTGCTTATATTGACAATGATATTCCTTTTTATGTTCCACAAGCCGCCTTAGGCGACCAGTTTGATCGCCGGAAATAAAATTTCAATTGAATCTCTAATGCATAATTTTATATTCATGGTTAACTAAACAGAATATTGCATGGAAAAAAATTAGTATCATTGAAACGCTAATTTTTTAAACTTTAAGATGATGCTAAAATGGTTTTTGTGCGATAATTTGCTCCGAAGTTATTGTAAAGAAACTTTAAAATTTAAGGTAATTTTTATTTAAATTCTAAGTAAGTTTTGAAATTTTAATTAGAATTGAATTAAAATTGTAATTAGAAGTTGAATTAATTCAGAATTCTAATTAAAATTTGAAAAAATCCTTTTTAAGTCAGCACCTATTTCCCAATAACCCCCTGCCGAATTTCAAGTTTCCAGTCCAAGCGGTTTGGAAGATACGCTGATGAGTCGGTGAGTGACTTTCTCTTTTATATATACAGAATTAATTTTACATGTGATTCTGTAGGTCTGTTTCATGTCTCAAATGCTTAATTAGTTATTATACGGAAACCGATTTTCGTTTAAGACGTAATATTAACTGAGAAAAGAAATATTCTGACCAAGGTGTTTTCTTAAAAATAATTGAAGAATACATACACTATTTTTCAGCTATTTTCAAATAAGTGCTTGCTCAGCAGATACAAATATGTTAAACTTAGAAAAAGAATTTTTTATAAAATTTAATCAATAAAAGCGTTGACCATTTGCACACTTCATAAGCGACTTTCAGTAAGTGAAAATCCCTCGCTGCCGAAATTCAGAAGAAAATTCGATCTCGGAAAGTAGGATGCACATGACTTTTATCGGTTCTTTCACATCCATGAGTTAAAATGCTTACTTTCAGTCTACTTTTTCGATATTTTGCAGTGACTAAAGACAAACCTTCCTAACACTTTTTAAATTCCTTTTTTTGTTCTTAAAATCAATTGTCAAGCTGTTTCCATACATTTAACACTTTTAAAATGGCGAATTAATCTTTCTGTAAACTAAAAACTTTGTCTAAGTGCTGGGAGAAAATATTGATCTGAAAACCACTTCGTCCTTTTCCACCCTTTTTCTACTACGCAGCTAGAAATCAAATTTTCGATGCAAATATTTTACTTTCATCCAATAGTTTCATCTTCGGATTTACCTGCTTCACAAGCGAATTTTCACTTTATGGATTCAAAGTAAGAATGCATTTGAAAAACAGCTCCTGGTGCTGTTATTGAAGTCATTTCATTTGATAAAGAATATGTGTGTGAAGCATAACAACTTCAAAAATAAACTCAAAATGAAAATAACACAGGCGGGACATTCCCGTATAAAAATATTTGTGCTTCGAAGTCTTTTGCTTCTCCAAATATTTAATTGACTTTGAATTTTGTTGTTTTCTTTGAAATGAAATTATTTATCTTACAATGTTTTAAGAGTAGATTATGCGAAGGAGTAACTACAACAAAACCTCGCACTCGAAATAGAGGAAGTAATTAATTTTCGAATACAAAATATTCTCTGTAAATTGTCAGTCAATGGTAAATGGCATCACCTGACAAATGTAACTGCTCATATCATATAATACCTAAATGCTCGCGGTTGTATACTGTGTTGTGACGTTCTTTTCTCTACTGCAGATTCGCAGTGCATTCCAAAAGTAAATTTATGTAACTTATTTGATGTCTGTCGAGTTAAAATGAATTGTCCGCAATGGAGCCGTCTAGCAGAGCTATACAGCAATGAATGATGCAGTGTACAACAATTGAAATGCCAAAATTGACTGCGGTGTTGATAACAAATAGTTAATGTCAATATATTTTAACTGATTTTAACCCTGTCAATAATATTAAAATTGTTTATGACATTAAATAAAACAAAATAATTAGGAAACTCTCCTAATAATAAAGGAGAATGTGTGTTGGCGCTCTACAGTTCAGACCGCTGGACCTACAGCTACGAAATTTGCTACAATCGTACTTTGGAGGGTGGGAAAGTGCACATCGGATCTTTTCAATGATATCAATGGAGTTTCCGTACAATGTTTTCGCGAATTTTAATAAATTTTTTAAAATATTTTTGGCATACTTAACAACATTACTTTTCCTTGTCGCAACGCTGGTCAATTTGTTTTCATCATTTAAACAAATATTTAATTGCATCTTCCTCTTTCATTGTTGTAATCTGAGATATCCTAATAAATTTTGCTTTCATATTTAATTTCATCAAACCAACCTCTGAACCAGCCCTTCGAGACCCTACGTCTTCCAAGCCCTTTGTTGCTTACATATATCCAGTAAGCTAAATGGTTACGGTTGCTATGTTTTCATTCTTTTCTCAGAATTTTTTAATCCAGCTAACATGCCGCTGTCCATAAAATGTGCTGCGTAAATATTGAAATCAAATGTATATTTTGTAAGAGGAATGAGAAAGTGAAGATGGCTCCGACAACATGCAATTAGATGTTGCATGACATGGTCCGGGACATTTATGTAGATAATGAACAGAACAGGTGAAGGCCACTAAAAGATCATGGGTTAAATATCTACCACAATCTGAAGTTTAAAAGCACGTTGGTTATAGAACCATGAATATAAAATGATGCAAAATTCAATTGAAATCATATTCCCGGCGAACAAGCTGGTCGCCGAAGGCGGCTAGTAGTGTAATAGTAGTGTCATTAAAGAAATTAAATATGCGTAATATACATAAAAGCAGATGTTTCATTTAAAATTAAAATATTTACTGTTTCTTGAAAATGAATGTCATATGCAAACGAGTTCAAGATGATGAAACAATTGTTAAAGTTAATGATGCTTCGCTGTACAAAAATCTTATGACAACAAACAGAAATGTAACAAAAAATTAAATTCCACGTATCCCAATTGATGTAAACAGTCTTTTAATTGATTCAAACAGCCTTTTAATTCATGCAAACAGACTTTTAACTGTTGTAAACAGACTTTTAATAATTCATAAATGATTAAAAAGTTGCATCAAAGATTCGGAAATAAAATTAATTAATTAATTAATTAAGATATGTGCACTTCATACATAAAACAATTCAATGACCGTTTTGTTTTATCTCGAAACGCATGGTTTAATTTCTTTTAAAATTATTACCATTGTTTAAAAAATTTCACCAACCACTTATTCTATTCTTCGAAAATCTATATGAATAATTTTCACTGCTGCGAGTTAATATTACAGTCAATAATATAATCATTTAATAAATTTAATCTTAACGCATTCATGGTAAAATAAAGATAATTAATTGCTCGCATATTTATATGAAAAAACTTTAAAAGAATTTTAAATGATTCTCAAAAGTATACGGTATAAATTGTAACGTTTGGTACTTATGGTATGCAATTGGGCATTTTTAAAGTTTTGTGATATTTCCGTTCATAATGATTATTTTTCATGAAACATTTTTATACAAAACCGTTCATATATATATTTTTTCATTCTGTCTTAAGTTCTAGAGTAATTGTATCGATTTCATTTTAGAAATGAATATTTCCATGAATTGGATTAATATTTCTCATAAAAATATTTTGATTCTTATGGATAATAGATATATCACTTCGACTTAAAATAATTTTCAACTATAATTTTAATTAGATGGTTCTCTGGGTGGGTAACTTCTGGGTTAATTATTTCAATTAGCTTTAGACTAAAACGAATAGTTTAAAGAAATCTTAATATGTTGGAAATTGAAGAAAGATAAGTATCTTATAAATTTTTTACTTTCGTCCAAGAATTCGCTACTAAAGCTTTATTCTACTATATTTATTATCTGATAATTTCTAAAAGTTCATAGCTTTCAGTAATTTATCTAAAAATGTAAGTTTTTAACAAAATATTTCACCTTATTAAATAGCTTATAAGTCTAGGAAATTTACATTCGATTAAAATGCTGGAACGAAAGCCGAAATAAAATCTAAAAATACCGCAATGATATCGATTCTTCGACATCAGAAAGCGAGCTTTCGGCAAAAAAACTTTAATCCTTTTTTATTCTTTCGCCCGAAAGTATTAATTTTTCAATCTATGCAAAAGGAACCTCCTTATTCTTATCATTACCGTACAACCAACTTTCAATAACTTGTATTAAACTCAAATGATAAGGATAAAGCAAAGAATTCCCCATGTCATTTTCAGAAATTAAAAAAAATGTCTCCGATCAAGAATAAAAATTCTTTCTTTCCTTTTTCTGTTCCATTAGGTTCATCCATTCGATAATTTCCGCCATTTGATACGTTCTTCAAGGCACAGTAGAATATCAACGAAATGAAAAAAGAATAAAATTGTCCGAAATTATTTTTGTCAAGAAGAGAAGAGAAACCTTCGAAAGTGAAGGGATCCGAAGAACAGAAATTTACCTGAATGACTGAGCTAATGATAGTTGAAGAATATTTCTTGGCTCATAAAAAAATATTACAGGTTACCAATGAGAGAGACTTTGGAAATAATTACAGGAACGACCAGGACTCTTTCAAAATTGTCCAATTTCTTTTGGGAGAGATAATATTGAATCTTAGCTATTGGACTTTATTTCCAAGTATAATTTCTACTTTAACTTCTTTTTAACTAACTAACATTAACTAATTAATTAGCAGTTCTTAACCAATTAACAATTAAATTTCTATTTTACAATACAGTACACAGAACTGGGGATGGGAAAATCGAACCGGTTTAAACCGAAAACCGTTCTATTTTGTTTCGTTTAACTGGTTTTTTTTTTCGTTTTTTTTGCCTCGATTTAAACCGTTTTTTTTAAATCTAAAAACCGGGAGAAAAAAAAACGGGTCGGAAGATAGGCTTGGTTTTAGGTTCGACTAGACTAAAATTTGCTAAGTCATAAAGCTTTGAATTTCATCATTTTAGGCCGATCATCGACAACCGCTTCCTCGAGGTGTCTGTTGGTTGGCGGATTACTGAAAGTGTCTTTATGAACAGATAAATATTGGCCAATGGATTGATTTCCTGCAAAAACTACACTAATAAAACATTTTGTCTGCAAACGGCGTCTGTTTTCTGTAGCCAAAAATATTTATCTTTAGTCGGAAGTTCTTAGTCTTCCGAAAGATTAGTATCTGCGTTGAATGATGTTGGTTCCTATGAGAGGTGTCTACTCACGGATCAACTCATTGCTGAAAGAGTCTTTAGGAGCAGATTAGATGATAAATATTGACCAATGAATTAATTTCTAATGAAAACAAAGTTAATAAAATATTTTGTCTATAAAACTTACTTATTGCAATAATATCTCATTTATTATTATTACATATTGTATTAATTACTCATTTATAATCACTACTTATTACATTAATTAATTATTGTATTAATGCTTACTTATTGTATAGTATTATTAATAAAAAAAAATTCTGTCCACAAACGTTGCTTTAAAAAAAACGAAAACAGGTTATTTTGACCGGTTGAAACAGCCAAGTTAAACCGGAGGTGAATAAACCAGTTTAACCGAAAACCAGTTTTTTTGGAAAAACCGCCATCCCAACACAGAACATAATACATAATGTATAAAACAGTAATGCTATTAGAATTTTTAAAAAAATGGTATCCGATCAAGAATAAAAATCCTTTCTTTTCTCTGTCCCATTAGGTTCATCCATTCGGTAGTTTCCGCCATTTGATAAGTTTTTCAACATTCAGTCAAAAGTCAACGAAATGAGAGAAGGAATTGTCCGAAATTATTTCTGTCAAAAAGAAATTATCTTCAAAAGTGAAGCTATGCGAAGAACAGGAATTCACGTGAATGACTGAGTGAATAATAATTCAAGAATATTTCTCAGCGCATAAAAAATACTACGAGCTACAGTTGTACGAGATATTGGAAATAATTACAGAAATGGTGAGGAATTCCCTCCACCAGATAGTCTTGAAATGTTATCCAAATCTTTTAGGGGTTGGGTTGTATCTTACCTACTGAGTTCTACTTGAGACCATTGTTCTATTTTAGAACACAGTATTTAATCTATACAACAGTGATCTTTCTCTCTGCATCATATGCAAGAGAGAAAGATCACTGTTGAGATATACAGATATACTAATCCATTTAAAATTCGATTTGCAAGCATGGCAATATCTCGTAAATTTAACATAGTAAATATTTGTTCTGAATAAACCAAAAAGTGTGTCTTCTGTATGTGTTAAATTAACAATTACTGTCTATCCACTTTCTTCTACTTTATTTGTGTTAAATAGATTTTCTTGTTGAATGAAAACTCTTCTCTTTGCAAACCATCTATTTCCTTTTTCTTTCAATTTTAAAAGATTTCTTATTCTTTCCAGTCTCTCTTAATTTTTCTCTGAAGATGTAATTATTCTCTAGAAACGAGACTAAAGCATACAAATTAGAAGCGCAATGAACCTTTTCAGTGTACTACAATACCGCTCTTAATTTTTGAATAGACTCAGCAGTTAATGACTCAGTCTTTTTTGTATTTGTTACTGAAATGCTTCATTTCTGTTTATGCAAAAAATCTATTAGAAATAGGTGATAAATTAGCTTATATAACTGTTAAATGAAATGAGTACTAATAAAAAGTTATTTGCATTCTTTAAATTTTGAATGTATATAATCAAATTTTTACATGTCCTCTCCAAAAGCATTGATGTAATTCTATCGACTGATATAAATTTACAAATAGACTTGACTTAATATTTTCATTTTAAGAAATTACACAAAATCTTCCTCATCCATTTACATGCGTCTAGATGCAACAGAGGCACGATATCATTGATTTCTGATTCAATTACAGTGCACTCCCGATTATCCGGGTTAATCACCGGCAGGGATCGCACGGATAATCCGAAAATTCCTTTTTATTAAAGAAAAAATCAACATCTGTACAAAAATATAAAAAATACTTACATTTGCATGCTGTATAACATCAAACTAGGAATTTTCTTTTTAACATTTAATGCTTTAAAAAATCTGCAATGCGTCTTTGCTTCTGCTGTTTGTTCATCTCTTGTCGTATATAGACATATATTTTACGAACCGCAGTAATGTCACCGTAATCAAATCCTCTTTGCCCCTTATAATCTAACAAAGTTTCCACAGATGGTAGAGCAGCAGGATGTGAAATTGTATTTCCCTCATTTAGTACATCTTCTGCATCAGTGCTAGCTCATTCTCCATTATCAATTTTTTGAAAGATTTCTAATTTTTGTTTAACATTTAAAACGTTTCGCTTTCGTTTCACACCACTCATTTTTACCAGCAAAAAATTTCACGTTACTAACTGACGATAAACAAGACGCAAAAACTAAAGGAACACGTGCGAAATTGAGAGAAGACGAAGAAGATAAAGAACGACGTGTCAGAGAGAAGCGTGTTCGTACGAGAACGAGCTAGTAGGAAGTGGATTTACTAGCCTCCTTCGTACGGCAACTTAATTAACATCATTGAAAAGATAATTTTTTGCGATTTCAGTTGGTGTAAAAATGATTTTTGTGCTTTAATATTTTCAAAAGTTATTAAGGATAAACGCCAAAATTTCGTTTATTTTTTAATTAATTAAAATTCTAATTAAAATTTCAGAAAAACTGCTCCGAGGTGCGCATTCCCACCCTCCAAAGATTATTCGTGCTAAATTTCGTAGTTCTAAGTCCAGTAGTCAGTCCTGTGGAGCGCCAATACAGAGACATTCTCCTTTATTATTAGTAGAGATAATTGTTTTAGGCGTATCTGGTAACTGCTTCTCTACTTACTCATGTTATATCGAATATCTTAGGTAAAGAAAATTTCGTTCAACTCCAAACAGTGTTATTATGTACTAATATAGCATTTTTTTCTTCAGCTCAGGTGATATGAGGCTGATACCTCTTTTTAACTATCTTAATATAAAACTTGATCCAGAAATAATAAAATAAACTACACAGAAATTGATGTTGAGTTAATTAATAAATCAAGGCAACAAGTACAACAAAAAATAAAATTATAAAAAAATATTAAATGCTAAAAGAAACTCAAAATTAATTGAAAGTAAAGTCTAGGAAGGCTTGACTTACTCACAGTTTTAAACACCAATTTAACTGAAAAGAGAAATGTTGCATAAAAATTTCTCGTTTTTCAAAAAAAGTACTCCGAAGGTAGGCACATACCTTCATTGCTAAAATATGTGAAAGACTGAAACTCACAAAACTTCTACCTCAAAACTAAGATTATTTTCACTAAAACAATTTTGATTTCATTCTCTATTAAACAAAATAGTGCAGCTCATTTATTTAGGATAGAAATTTGTATTCCAGTTTCTTAAAATTAGACGAAAATATGTAATGAAAATCAGTTTTTTATATCATTACAAAATTTTGTCTTGTATCTATAACTGTCCCGAGTGATATTTTTCTGTAAATTTAATAGTGTTAGCTTCTTTGAATTATTATCTGGCTATAATTAATTGTAAAACATTTCGAACTTCTGTAAACTATTGATTCCATACGTCGAAGGCAATTTTTTATACAAATACAATTTATTTAAAAATACTGTTGTAAAATGATGGCAACACAGTGAACTTCCGATAAATACATTTTTCTAGTGTAGGGGTGCACAAACTATTTTTATTTCTGAGCACCTCACTTCGTGCAAAATTTTTTCCTGACCCCCAAAGGGATCACGACCACGTTTTCTGCAGAAAAGCTTTATAATTTTTATTGTCAAGTAAATTTCTTTGAATTTAGCGACCCACAAAAATTTTCTCTCGACCCCTCTAACAATGGTTTGCGCACCACTGTTCTAGTGAATGAAAATTACAACTTCCCTCGCTAACTGTTCTTATTAACAAACGTGAAATGGCAAATATATATGTTACGTTCAATGTAATAAATACGCTATTATGCATAATAACTAGATTTTTACGGTTATTTTACATAATGACCGCACGCATTATTATGTATAATAACGATTATTCACATTGACCGTAATATATACACAATACTATTTCGCGTTGGAAAATCACTTTAAAAATCAATAAAATAGAAATTAAAATCTTTTCATGGTTTCAAATTTCTGTAGATACCAGTATTAATTAATTTAGAATAAATAAATCTGAAAGTAAAAAGTCTTACTTTAAGCGTCGTGGCAGCTTGACGGGCTTCCGAAACAAAGCGAGATTCCTTTTGATTTACAATGTATGCATAATGATGCACATAAAAAATCTTTCGACAGAAAGGATAATAAACAAACGCATCCAATGAGATGATAAAGATTATTTGTTTATCCCGGAACATGTTTGGTAAGAGACATTCCGAGAGAAACTTTACTTGAATAGCAAATTATAACCTTCTGGTACATACAATCGCCAAATCCATATGGCTTCTATTTGGAGCCCAACGCGCCATTTTTGTATTTTTTTAAGAGGATAATATTTATTTTAAGGATACTACCAATAAACTGCCACACGGATGATCCAAAAATCGTTAAAAGCGCTCTTCAGGGCCGAACGTTGGACCCAGATCTGTCAAATTTGGCACGCAGTTACTTTAAGGGGACAAACGACTCTTAAACCTCGAAAAAATGGGGTGAAAACTGTCAAATTCGATACATTATATCTCTGACATAATGCAATTCACAAACTCACTATTTCTTCCAGAAAAATATCTGTTCTTTCTCTTATAATACACTCATTTTCAAACCTTCATATTGGTACGTATTTATTTGAGAGAGTAATAAATATGGGAATAATTTTTGGAGAAAAAAGGAGATAGTCACCATGCGCGCATGATTACTGATAAAATAGTGGTCTAAACACAATATTTTGGGTATCTAAGTAAGTGCAAACAGTCTGTTTAAGAAGCTGAACCACAATTTATTAACATGTAAATTTAATTCCTATTTTATATACCAATTTAAAATTAAATGTTAAAAATAGTTAAAATTTCTACTTTTTAAACCCCCCCCCCCCCAAAAAAAAAACTTCTTTAGAGAAAATATGTAAAAAAATTGTGGTTCAATTTGTAGAACATAGCACAATACATGTTCAGTAAAAATTGTATGTAAAAATATTCAACAGTTCTTGGAATGTTGAGCGCACAATATATAAAAAAACACCTTTTGCGATAAGCGCTTTAAAGATATGGCCATTTTCAATGTTTACTTTGAACAGCTGATACATTTTCCTTCGTAACTGTCATAATTATGGGAATTTTTTAACGCGAATTGTTTTAAATTGCTCAGAAAAGACTGGGAAATAATATTTATATTTTCCATAGAATAGAAAATTTTCGAGGTTTAACAGTCGTATGTTCCCTTTAAAAGATCACTAAGAAAAGTTTTTTCAAATTCCCTTAATAACGTTGGCTCATATTATTATCAAAACCTATTTTTATGCCACTTTAAAATTTAAAAATCTTTTTTCAGTGATAACAATTTTATTTTCGTACGGTCTTCTCTCTAATTTTAATAAATTTTTTAAGAGAGTTTTAAGCAATACTTTTCACTGTTTTAGTTACTGCGTTTATATACACACGCTTAGAGACGATAATTAATACTTTTTGTGTGCAAGTTATTTTCTCTATATTAAGAGTAATTTTTAAAATATATTTGAAAAACAATATAAAACATTATCACTCTACGATATTTTGAACTGGAGGTTTGAATCTCTTTAATTTTTATATTACCTTTTTGTAAATTATTCTCATTAAATGGTAGGTTAAATAAATCGTTTCCCGTGACATTTGTATGCAGCTTGGAGGTTCACAATAATTGAATTCAGGCATAAAATTATTAAACTGACAATTATTATTGAAGCAGCTGATTTAAGACAGTCTTTCCCGACAAACAGACCTAGCTTTCAAGTGTTTTGAATGTTTATACGGTGGAAAAGCATTTCAGAAGAACGGAGTTATAAAAATGTGTAAGAAACACAAATAGAAATATATTTTAAAATGTAATCAAGTCACAACAATCAGTCAACCGTTACAAACTACATTTTGAATGACCAAGAACTAAAGCAGATGACGAATTTTACATCAAAAAGTTTGTATAACTGTTTATAAACAAAACAAAAAATTCTCCAATCATCCAAAGAGAATCGGAGTGAATTTCTACTGCAGTGAATGTGGGTTAATCATTTCCACTTAGTGAAAATAACATTCAGTCAATCGATATAAGCGATATATCTTTATCGTTATCATTCAGATCCCATCAGCCTTAAGTATCGGTATTAAATTTTTAAATGAGCGGGAAATGAAAAGCACTCCCACTTGCTCCATAAAGGAAACTCAACTGATATTGCGAGGGATGACGGTGTTTCTGCTCAGTCTGGTTCATTGACTGCCATCTGAGACGTTCTGCGGGATTATTCAAATATCGAAGAAATGAAAGAAGGTATTAAATTGTCCGAAATGATTTTTGCTCGGAAGAGAAAAAGAAGCACGAAGAAATGTATCGATTTCTAAGAAAAATTATTCATGTGAGAGATCGAACTAACGATGGCTAAGAAAAACTCAGCAGAAAATAAAAAATGAAACAAAGCAACCTTAAGGTGGGATATCAGAATTAATTTGGAAGAAGTTTTTTTTATTTAAAAGTTTTATTAGAAAGACTCGCTATCATAAGTGACTCCAGAAGCTCCGTAAGAAAAGAAAATAACGAATTTTATTAAATTATCGGAAAGTGTTTTTGCGAAAGTAGGTTTCATTTGGAAATGAAAAAAGGTAAGGAACTTAGACAGCAAAAAGGGAATTTTATTATCGTCGTATCTAAAAGGATTAAAGTATCATGCATGCAACAATAAACAAATACGCAAGACAGAAGCATTTTTAAAACGGTCATTCACGCATTTCATTTTTGAAAAACTTAGAAAATAGTCGCCTTAAATATCTGTTAGACATTACTAATAAAATAGCCCAGATCTCTCTCACACTGATCCGGTAACGCTCTGACGTCACCAACAATGAAATTCGCGCCATAGCACTGCGAGACGTTTTAAACAGTATTATTTCATTGTTAGAGTACCTAAATTTCAGTAATTTTAAATTTAAAAAGTAATTGTCGTTCTAATTTCAATTTTAATAGCTTTAAAATAGTGAAATAAAATTTGCTATCGATTGATATAAAATTTATCTCGCTATGATCAGTAGTTCCAGGTAAATTTTAAATTTTATTAATCATATATTTCAAGCTAATTTCCGTTTCTTAATAGAAAGTAGTAAATTACGTCAGTGGTATATCATGCGCGTGATATAGTTTGGACGCCACGATGCATCTGATTATCTATTGCAATCGTGATGATATAATTTCATAATAATTTAGTGTCCATGTATTAAATTCATAATTGGAAAAGGACTCTGGTAAAAATGGCTGCTTCAAACTCAGTTTCTTACACGCTTTTATTTAACTCGACTTGTTGAAATTTTGCAATCGAATTTCCCCATGCCTCCTCATGCGTTAAAATTCTGGAATTACGTACAGTTGTGTGTTTCTGATGACAATGCAATATTTTAATATTTTCAGAACTTAATTATAAATTAATCGATTAATTTTATTTAATTTTGAATCAATACGATGCGATAGTGAATATCAGAAAAATTCATTACGGAATTCCGTAATAATTATAATGATGAATAATAAATAATCAAAAATCAAAAGTTTAAAATAGTAATAATTGAAAAGCTTTTAGAGAGCAAGGTTTTATTAGTGTTCAGAAATGTAGCGTATATATATAATAACGAAAGAAATCGCACAATACTACTTTAGATAAAGTAGATTCAAGTATTAAATTTTTTATGCTTATCGCTCTTATTGCCTTCTT
>BGPR01002490.1:64313-77044 GCA_013235015.1 Araneus ventricosus | reverse complement strand
ATATATATATATAATATAAAAATTCCAGTTAAATACCATTAGTATTCATAAAGATATCGGTATGGCAACTTGAGGAATTTCGGTACACTCTAAGAGAAGCTAAAAAACCTTCAACATTTCGTTTCTCTTAGAGAATAAAAGCAATTCAGCTCTTGCAATGCCTATATCTTTCTGAATACTAATGGTATTGAACTTGGAATTTTTATATAAGTTGGCCTATATATCTGGTTCTGAAGATGTGAAAAAAAATTATTCTACATTTCATATATGCGTAGTAAAAAATTATTTACTAGAAATGCTTATATTTCCTGTAATATTGAAATGTTTTTATTCAAATTTTAATACAATGCTTCTTTTACATATTGTCAAGTGTTTTGCAAGTTTCGAATAATTTGAAAGAAAACTTTCATGTTATAAGCAAAACACATGCGGAAAAATTTGGGATTTTTTAAAGAAACATTTATATCTTCCCGAATATTTCTGCTGTGTTTACGAAAATGCACATCAAACATAACCATTGATAAAAGTTACATTTCCTCATAAGATTTCTGTGAAACAAGATGGGTCAAACTCTGTTTTCGCCTTCATCCCTTTCTGGTGACCACCCTAATTGCTCTTGTGACCGAATCTTCACTGTAAAATGTGAGTTACGACGATAGTATGTCCCACGATTCTCAGCAACTGATTGCGAACCACAGTATTCATATTAAATCTAAATTTTTTAAGAACTGTGCTTAACTTTTGGAAGTGAGTGTACATATATTTATAAAAAATGATTTTATACAAAAATGTCATAACTTAAACACATCAAAAACTTCACATTTTTACTAAACTATATCTAAATTTAATGTACCAATAAAAATAATTACCAAAAGAACCTAGGAAAAATGTGAACATTTCATATAAATTCTGTTACAATTAAGACTATAAATATAATTGAAAAAGACAATCCAGTACATGGAGTTTTCAACAATTAAAGTAGTTTGCTCGGCTTTGGACGAGCAAGCCATGTTAAAATCAGATTTTTATTTGCGCAAAATCATCCATGTAACCAACTGTTGAAAAAACAGAAAGGGTAATTAACCCTAAATAAGAAGAAAGAAAGTAAGGTTGTTAACCCTGAATTATTGCAACACAATAAGAAAAATTATATCTAGCATGTATCTAAAATAAGCATTAATATATATTGCACCTTATCCAATATTGCACTTAAAAAGAATTACTTTAAAGAAATCAAGCCCCAATGAAACAATGATTATTAAAAAAAGAAAATTCTTAAATACTGATCAATTAATAAAGTTGGTTAATTATTAAAGTTTAATTAATTTATTTAAAATTCAGTTAATTGGTAAATTAAAGATATAAAATACATTAAGAATGATATTAAAATTTCAATTTACCTCGAGGACATTATTCCAGCGCTTTAGCGTTTTCGGATTTTTTCTTTGACGTCTAAACTTTTGATCAAAACAATTATTTTATGTATTTCAATGCACTAATAAAAGCATACTTCTTAAAAACTTTCGAATTATGTACAGAATTATGTATGCTGGAGTGTAGAAAATTTCAGTTTTCTTCAGATACGTAGAGGGGGAGTGCCAGCTCAGGTGTCGTCTGACCGTGGTTCAAAATTACGTGGTACGTCCCAAAATAACCCTCGTGTTGCTTTAAAATGGGTCGTTAATACAACTAATCTAAAATAAACTTCAGATACGCATGAAATAAAATGACTGAAATACTTTTCTGTAATTGCAAGTCTGTGGTTGGAATCCTGCTTAGGCCGTTCTTTCTGTAAATTTGAATTCGTTGATAATTTTAAACTCGAATCAGTTAGGAAATTTTCAAATTACAACTGCGCCTTTTTTGTAGTGCTAGGTCGGTGCGCGCAGATAATTTTTATGACTAACTAATATTAACGGATTTCTTAAAATATCTACTATACTAAAAATGTTTCGGTAAGAAATTCCCATTTTATGAAGGTTAAACAATTGGTCCATGAAAAGAAATCAAAAAATTTTATTTCTAAAAAATTAAACAGGGTAAATTTTCTTTCAAATCGAAAGTTAAGAATTTGCTTACTATTAATTACCTAACAATTAATTTTATTTAATTGTGAATCAATGAACTAGGAATGTAAAGTCCTAGTAATTTTTTTAATGTTTTCAAGGTTCAGTGTTTACAGCTTTAATTCTTTATCTGTTTGGTATTCATTTTATGTCATCTGCACTGCGTCTGGAGTTTATTCTTTTCTGTAAATAAATAAAAACCATTAGAAGAATCAGACACAGATTTCTATTAGAAGAAACCTTTCATTGTATTTGTCACTTGGAATAAATTACAATAAAAGATCTAGAATGCATTTTGAGACGTATTAAAGGAAGTTGGTTGGAATAAAAAGTTTTATTTTGGTTTTGTTTCATAAATTGTCAGCATCAAGTAGATGATTTTGTAAAAATGTAGCATATCTTTATATATTAATGTTTTATCTTTTTAAAATTTATTTTGCCAGAATGTTAAAAAAAAAAATAACTGTTTAAAAATAAGTTTAGAATGAAGTATTAAAGGAAGTTGGTTGGAACAAAAAATTTTATTTTTAAGAGGAATTTTTATTCCATCGATTGTCTGGTGGAAACAAGAGAGGATTCAAAGGATATTTATAAATAGAAACTGCTATAGAAGAACCAAACACGGGAGATTTCTATAAGAAGAAACCATTCATTTTATTTATCGCTTGGAGCAAAATATAATAAATTATCGAGAATTTAATTTTTAAGACGTAAATTTAGAAACATGGAGACCTAGAAAATTATGCAAAAATCACAAGTATATACTGTAAAAGTTGATAGTTGTTTGCATAAAAACAAGCATACCGAAAATAACACTTTCTGAATTTTGCAGAAATTATTCTGCACATGAAATTTTCTTCTCTGCTTCTGAACAAAAGCCACTGGGAGCGATAAATCGCAATCACTCCTTTGTGTGATGATGTGGAATACGAAAACAAAATTACCCAGAAACCTCAGCGATGTGCGTGACATTTTGTATTCCATTTAACCTAAATTAATTGCTCCTTTACTCAAAATACTACATAATTTATGAGACCACGTTTACCAGGAAACCTATAGCTGGAAAAATTTCCGGGAACTGGAAAAAACATAAACTGATTAAACTTTTACATGTTAAACCAAGAGCAATCTCTTTTAAAACATCTTGTCTTGAAACAACTTGTGTTATTTTTACTTAACTTTACTACACCGCACCTGAAGTACGCTTATCTCGTATTTTCCTCCGCCGATCATTCATTAAAATTTATCTACTAACTAGAAACAACTTTCAAAAAGTGTTCTGGAATATACTGTCTTCAAGATAAATTTTTTTATGGATTTGGTACTCCAAAAATTTTAAAGCATTATTTTTAATTATGTATTTTCTATCTTTAAATTCTGCTTGATAGATCTAATTTGCTAGTATTATCATGATTAATGAACAGTGTTCGAAGGGGATAATTTTCTAAAGGGGCCATAATTTAAACTATTAAACGCGATCCATCAAAAAGGTAGTACATATGATAATAATCAATAGCTCTGATAAAGCAGGTGAATTGCTTTGGGACCAGTGGCTTGTTGGATGACTTATATTTGGAAAGAAAGACCAAAAGAAAAACAGATGAATAGACTTCCCTTTTCAGGGATTTCTTCCAAAATTTATAATTTTGGTTAATTCTAAATTTTCACACATTCTAAATTTCTTCTTTCTAACTCTTTCCGTTTCTTAGGTCATGATCCATCAAAATAGCCTGTAACCATCAGCATATATTTTTGACTCCATAAATTATTAGACGATGATGGATAACAATAAACTTTAATAAATTCAACAATGAAATCAACTTGAAAAGAAATGAGATGATCAGAGCTAGATGTTACAATTAGATGCCATGTTTTCCTGGATAATTACCCACAAATGAGGGAATCTAAGTAAGAAAACATTAGACACATTCTGGCTGGGTTCTGTTACAACTATATGATGACTTTAGTAGCAGCAGGAAAACTGGAACTGCATAACGAAACACTTCAGCAGCCGCAGGAAGCTGAGTCATGGAACTGGAACATCGATAGCATCTGAATACTGGAGCTGCCAGTTGAAGAACTCAAACTCAAAATGAACTACTCGTTGTCTAGTTATTTTCGCTAGGTTCAATGGAGCTTAAATACACGATTATAAGACATCATTTGACTTTAATTCTTATAGAAGGAGACGCCCTCTCACATCCGTCAGAAGCCTAAACCATAAAAGCCCTGAGAAAATAGCCCAAGACAAAATAGCCCAGGTCGTTTTGTCGGGGTTATTTCGGCACGAGCTATTTTCTCTTGGGCTATTTTGTCGGGGCTCTTATGGCTTGGGCTATTTTGATGGGGGAACTTTTTAGGTACCGGGTTCACTACTAACATACAGAAAAAACAGTCCTGACAAAATAACCAAAATTTAAATTTTGAATGACATTTGTCAGGACTCTTAAGGCTTGGGCTACTTCCGGTACCGGGTTCACTCACATACATTCAGACAGACAGACAGCCGACCTATTGACGGATTTAGTCCAAAATCTGATAGCAACCCACAATTTTAGTGTTAAGACCGCATACCGAATTCCATCCATCCAGCTCGTTGACAGACAGACATAAAAAAGTTAAAAAAATTTGTTTTCGTCGGGGAGGTCTAAAATGCGGAAATTTACCAAAATATTGAGCTTGAGGTATTTGGTGATTTCAATATTTCTTCTTTGTACACTACGTAAACAAGAAAGTAAAAAAAAGAAAAGAATTTAAAAGAAAACATAAGAAAGGTGAAGTTCGGATCCGCGCCGTAGATGTTTCGTGAAAATGTCGGGATAAAATCTTAAAACAAGTGTTTGGTATTAATATGTAATTTAACTATCAATCTCTTTAATGCAATATTTACACAGAGTAGTATAATGGTTACAGAAGAGATGAATCACAAGATACCACAGACCTTTGCTACATGCAATAAACTTGTGATTTATCTATTCTGTAACCATTATACTACTCGGTGTAAATATTGCATTGAAGAGATTGATAATTAAGTTACATGTTAATACCAAACACTTGTTTTATGATTTTATCCCGACGTTTCCACGAAAAATCTACGGCGCGGACCCGATCTTCGCCTTTCTTATGTTTCATTTAGAGTAGCTGTTGATGGCGCCATCTCTTGACAGTATATAGAACTACATTTCGCGTATGCGCAGTAAAACATTATTTACTACAAATGCTCATATTTTCCGTAATATGAGCGGAAATATCAAGTCTTAAAATTACTTTCAGGAGGAATCTCTCTATTATTTTCTGATACTTTCTGTCGTCTATAAAAGTAGAAAAAGAAAGGAATTTAACAGTAAAGTAAAGAAAAATAACGGGATTTCCAAAAAGGAATTGATTTTTATGATTCTCATAAAATTTTCACATCGAAAAAGCAAGTCTTAAAATTACTTTTAGGGGGGAATCTCTCTATTTTATTCTAATACTTTCTGTCGACTACAAACGTATTTGCAACAAAACACGAGTCTCGGATTTTACAAAAGGAGTTTTATAATTAAGATTCGGAAGAAATTTTCAGGCGGAAAACATTCGATAAACTTACATTCCAAAAACTAATTTCTATCAAAGAGTTATAAAGCTGTTTTCTATTCCAAAGTTATTGTTATAAAGGTGTTAAACTATCCCGACTCAGCTCTGTGAAAGGAGAACTAAATGTGAAATAGCTTGCCTTTAGAAATTGCCTTGCCTACGTTGTCTAACATTACTCCCATTCAGCGGAATACAATAGCTCTCTATAATTAATTGCGAATCTGAATAGTTTCAGGTCACAATAGGTTCTGTAAATGATATTTGCTCTCTGAATCTCAATGATTTGTTATTTCAAACCTACAGCATCCATCCAGATAAATATACCAACTTAATTGTAAATCGTAAGTTGGAATTTTACAAGAAGGGGAATTATATCACTTCTGCAGAAACCTTGAAATTAATAAGAATATGGGGTATTTTGAAAACGGGTATAATTCAAATGTTGATGAAAAGCACTGAGAATACCAAAGAATCAATGAAAATCTATTTCATTTGAGATATAGCTCAAATGGTTAGAAACTAAATGTGTAAAAAATGACACAAAAACCGTCACACGTTTGCATGGGAAATGTATAATTCAGCACTGTTTTAAAAATACGTATTTCTGAGAGGATTAAACCATTTAATTGAATGAAGAATTTCTCTACAAAACAAATTTTGAAACTATAGGTCAACAATTTATCATTTTTCAAAAGCAGATATTTTTCCGAAAGTTTAAAATGTTTTCAGAGCCTAAAATTCTCAACCAATTCTTTTGAGTGAAATTCGATCGTAACTTTCAACGGAAATCAGCAAATAGTTCGTTATTTTGATACACTAAATTGAAATTTTTGACATTCAAGACACTTGTCATAATTAAACACGATTGTCACAAAACTGTGAAAAGCATAATTACTTTTGAATTTGGAACTTTAAATTCCATAATTGTGAGATCCTGGACATGGTTCTATCTTAATAAGTCGTAGTGCCGTTTCTTTCCTTTTAAAACATCTTCCCTATGGTTCTATCTTAATAAGTCGTAGTACCGTTTCTTTCCTTTTAAAACATCTTCCCAATGGTTCTATCTTAATAAGTCGTAGTACCGTTTCTTTCCTTTTAAAACATCTTCCCAATGGTTCTATCTTAATAGGTCGTAGTGTCGTTTCTTTCCTTTTAAAACGTCTTCCCATTGGCGTGGCGTGGAAGTTTGGAAGCCTGGATTGTTATACATATTTAGGTGTTGTCTTCGCCATTTCAACCATAATCCAGAATTACGGGGTTCTACCTAAAATAGCCGTCGTTCAGCATCATGCTGGACATTAATAAAACTAAATTAAAATAAAAATTACTTTTAGCGTGGAACAAAATCCAAAATGAAAGCACCTTTAATTTTCCTACTTCATTAACTATAGAATCATTAACTGACGTGACGAATATAACTTTTCAACGTACAGTCAAATATATTTTTTATGAGAAACTCCTCGTGGATTCAATGATTTGGAGCAAAGTCAGATAAAAAAATACTCAGTTAAACAGAAATAATAAACAAATTTATTCATCTAAGTGAAAAAAAGATATAAATTGCCAAAATACTGTACAAATACTGTTAATACATTATAAGAAAACAAGTAATTGGTGGACAGAGAAATAAAAGAATGCAATTTAATTTCGTGACCAAAGCTGCGAGGCTCTCAGTAGCTTTCGATGCAGAATTAGCGATAATCATTTCCCTCATATTTAATTATTGAGCCAAGACTCACCGTTTTCTCTTGGTATTAGTGAAGATCGCTCCAAACTAACTCAAGATCAAAATGATTCGTCAAATGAGAGAAACTGAAATGGAGAACAGACAGTTAACCTCTCCATAAATCTTACCTCATCATAACGCCTTAAAGATAGTCTTTCACATCACATTAAGCCACCTTCATCTGCTGCTTAAAGTAAAGTAATTTTTTTTTTACACTTAGGAAAAAATAGTTTTGAAGTGAAAAGGTGCCCTGGGTTATTTAGGAAACTTACTTTATTTGACTCTTTGTCATAGTGTGAAGAAATGTAGCGCATTTGACCCGGTATTTCTTAATACTAATGAAAAATAAATCTTTCTAAAATTTTAAGAACATATCAATTACTCTTAATTAAAAAGAATTGGCCCCAGAAGAAGTCTACTTTCCAGCTTTAACTGTACGTAAAATAGGGCCAGCGGACTAATGGTCGCCTTTGATCGAAGGGTAATGTTCTCTATTCCCTGGCAGTGATGTTAATTATCATTATTCAAAAACTGTCGACCAATATGGGCTTTAGCAACATGCTGCCATCGAGCTGGCTCTTGGAGATTTTCCAGGATTCCCCCTGAAAGTCTTCTCGGTAGGCAACTTATCCCCCCCCCATAAACTGAAGCTAAAGTCATATTTCTACCTCAGATGATGCCTAGGTGCTCCAATGTCGCTTTGACCAATAGAGGATGCCAAACTTGGCATCCTCTATTGGTCAAAGAGACATCTATTGGTCAGACAGACAGACCATCACCGCCAGTGGCGAATCTGGGATTCGGGTCTGGGGGGGGGGCTGAGGTCATAAAACTTTTGTATCGTCGTGACGAACGCCAAACCTCAAGGCTAGAGTAAACCAAAACTCTTTAACTTTACAGACTTGACTCACCTGACAATAAGAATCATAAAGAACAATACAATACTTTCGATAATTTAATAAAAATTACAATGAAATAATTAGCCAAAAAATGTCTTCGATCGCGTCAAAGCTACAAGTACAAGTGGAATGACTGCAAAAATAGGAAAATTTTCGAGCCTGTCAAGCCAGAAAGCAATGTTGAAACGTTTTTATTATTTTTTTAAAGAGGGAAATTAAGAAAAAACAATTGTAATGATTTTAAATGATATCAAGAATTCTGGCTTGGCTCTGGGGGAGGCTGTTTCCCGATAACCCCCCCTTGGATTCGCCACTGATCACCGCGAATCCTCTACTGAGGTATTTGCCTTATTTCGCCAGACCAAACGGGATTAGTTACAGCAATATAATTGGGTCATTCTAATTTAGTGAGTATTGGCAATTAAGCATCATACTTGTAAGCCCTTAGAATAATTTAAACTTTCATAATACAAGGTGTTCAAGAAAGGTGGTGAAGGGAAGAGTGGGTAGAACGGGATAGTGGGTTAAAAGGGGATACTTTGATTTTGGCGTTATTAATGTAGAAACTAACTTTAGCATTTTTGTTCATTTAAAATTGTAAGAGATGGCACCACTAATAAAATCGTCTGTTTTTTGGCGAAGTGAACTCACCTCACGCGGCGGGAATTAAATCAGTTCGATGTTGGATTTTCACCGAAGCGGTCGATATAATTTAGGCTTTCCGTTTTCTGAGCGAAAGTAAATTATGAATTAGCCTGGTGCTATCTCGGAGGTGAACTTGCTCTTATGTTTATTGTTTTAACCCCTTTGTAAATAGTTAAATGTTTTAATTGTGTTTAAATAATAAATTAGTTGATTTTAACTCTCTCTTTTCATTTTGCACCAAATTAGAACCTTTATCCCCTAGACACCTTTCCTACATTAATTCTTCTTTCTAGTGGACAGATACTGAATTATTCTCTACTAGGGTAGAAAAAAGAATTGTCATAGTTTGCATTTTGTTATTTTTAAATTCACTTCGTTTGTGAAGGTTTATTTGTTTTATGACGTCACTTCTCCAATGTTCCTATGATTTTAAACTAGCCTTACTTAAAAATAATTACACTTTTAAAAACCATTTTTAGTCGAGCTTATTATACGTTTACTAAGGATTTATACCCTATCAAAGACTAATTATTTACTCCAATAATTGCGCTGTTCTGTTACGTTTCTTATGACCTCTGCACTCGGGGTAAAACAGGAAATTTCTTGTGGGATAAAACGGGATACTAGGGGAAACTTCGAATACCTGACCGAAGAGGATTTATTTTCTTAAATTGTGAGATAGTTGGCAGTTTGTGAGGGCCATTCCTATTTGACCTTTCCTTCAAATGATCTGATGGAAAGCATTTCCAATAGTTAGAAGAAAAGAGAAAATGTAAAAAAATGCTATTAAAGAAGAGAAAATTGTTTTGTGGTGACTCAAAAAACAGAAAAAGAAAACCTCAAAGAAAAACAATTAAAAAGCAAAGAAGATGAAGAACCAATACTGCAACCGTCTTATAAAAAAACCTAAATGAGTCCAATAAATATGCAGTGGAGCAAATATTAAAGACAACTACGTTATGTGAATTATTACTATTCTTACTTACTCATTCCTATTCTTAAACTAATTGCCTTTATTGTTAAATTGTCAACTACGGTAACTATTGCTAAATCTTAAAACATTGTCATTATTCTTAAATTGTTACTATTGTAACTATTGATAAATCTTAAAAAAACCGTCTTTATTCTTAAATTATCAACTATTATAATTATTGTTAAATTTTAAAAAAATCGTCTTTTTTCTTAAATTGTCAACTATTATAACTAATGTTAAATTTTAAAAAATTGTTTTATTTTTGAATTGTCACATAAAATAAAAAAAATATTCTACTTTGGTTGGTCAATGTTACAGCATCCACCTTACTGCACAAATTTAGCCCCAAGCGATTTTCATCTGACGACGACGATAACGATGACGGCATTCAACACGAAGTCCTACAGTGGATGAGACAGCAACCCAAAGAATTTTATGCTTCTGGAATTGGGGCGCTGATAAAACGATAGGATAAGTGCATCAAGATTGGTGGAGATAATGTTGAAAAATAAAATTGTTTCCAAGTGATTATCATGGTAAATTATTTTTTTCTTATCTTTTGTGATTTACTAAATGACTTACCCTCGTATAACACAGATTGAATGGAATACAAACTTACAATAGCGCAACAATCCATTGCATGAGTAACGACATTACAAGTCGTATGCTGCACGACAGATTCGATAATGGTAAGTAGGACAAAGTATCAACAACAAACCTTTAGAATATTTAATGCAATTGTTGAAAAGACTTACCGTTCAAGGCGATACACGCTTCGCATTTTCTTACTCATGCAGCTGTGTTACTGTGCGATTGTAAATTTGTATTCCATTTAATCTGGTTGTACATTTCATATGGTGTATTCTTTTCCTTTAGTGAATTCACTGACAAAGAGCCCCCTGCGGTGAATCCTCTTTGCATTTCCAACCTCATGTTCTGTTGCGAAAATGACCCATTTCTGCATTTCTCGCCTACTCTTAAAATTTATAAACGATTGCTGAACACCCTTTATATAACTTGTACTATCAGACTTCCTGAATAAGTTGGTGCATTATCTGTTTTTGAATCATTATCCCGAGTTGACTTACGCCACCACCACATTACCTAGAAAAAAGTCTGAAGAGTCCCTAGTTAAAGTGCAGAAAATATGGTCACTTCATTACCATAAAACAAATGTTTCAAATTTAAAGTAAATAACATTTAATACCAGATATTTCCCAATGCTTTTCTCAGTTATTGAAACCAAATTGCCGACCGTTAAAGGAATTCTGACATTACACGTAATCTATTGCACCCAATTCCCAGATGTCCGCTTTCCAAGGAGAATTCTATTACACCTGGAAGCAATTCGAAGAGAGATACTGGTGCGCGTAGTTTAGCAAGCTTACGGAGTTTCCTTCTGAGGCCCAACAATTACCATTCCGGAATTAAAGCGGCGTCCTATTTTATAGCACTGATGCCAATCTAATTGCCGCCAATTTGTCCTACATCTCTACGTAAATGAGTCAGAATTGCATCAAAGGATGCAATTTGCTAGCATGCATTCTTTGGCAGGAGGAATGATGGCCGATATTTAGGGTTAAAAGGATCTTTAGAGACGAATTTAAAATTTGGAAAGGCCTTCAAACCACAGGAATGGTTATTTGAACTCTGTGATGATTCATGGATGTTTTATTGCTTATTATTATGAACACTTATTCCAATATAATGCTTTTCTTCTTTTTATTTTGAATGAGTATTGAATTTTCTGAAATACTTCTGAACATATGTTTGTATTTGTCTTAGATATTGATTTTTAAGCTGAATTGGCATTTGTTTTAACCTTTGGATTAAGAGGAATTTAATATTCCTTGAGATGTGATTTTCGATGGAAAAACAGTAAATGCACTCCCAGTTTGTAAATCAGTGGAAAATTAAGTGGAACTTAAAAAACAAACTTCACTCAAGTGTTAATGTTTTAAGCAATAAGGATAGGTAATCGAACGGCGGTATAAAACGGTGAGTTAAATGTTTTAAAGGGTGATTTAAGCTTTCCACGGGCAATTTGCTGGCAGTGATTCAAATCTAAAAGGGTTATGGTTTAACTCATTTCAGTGAACTACCCACCATAAAAAGACTCACCATGTTAAACGTTTGCCCGATCCACCATAAGGAAGACTGAATGCCTTATCCTGTTGTATCCTCTAAAATTCTAGAGCGTCCAGTTGAGTGATCAAATCCTGATTGATAAATGAAAATTTATTTGAGACTAACTTTAGCAACATATCATAAGATCAAAATTACTATAAAATTAGGAAATGCCTTGGCATTTTTTACATTAGCTATAATCTGAATTGACCCAGCATATTTCATCTCTCTTCACAATCTTCTAGAAACTAACGAATAATTTTAAAAGAATTATTTTATTGATTGAAACTCCGGTGAAGACCAGTGAAGTTTGGCTTTCTGGTGAAGCTGAAAAGTCCATGTTGATAATGTTTGGACCATATTGAAGTTAAAGATTTTCACCTATGCATTATCTCAAAGCAGAAAAGGATGATTTTGTAAATTTAGAATCATCAAATGTGTGATAAAAAGAAACTCAGAAAAGCTTCATCTAGAGGCCAAAACAATATCGCACTCTGATAAAGACATTCAGTCGAGAGGAGTCATAAGGTAGTGCGCATTCATTTCACGTTTTGTAGGAAGCAGAAGCCCGGAATTCGAGCTCGTTTTAAATCACCACATAAGGGGATCAACTGCCTTAGTATTTCCAGTCAGATTAGAGCAAATAATTATTTGAAAACGATTAATTTTGTGACGAAAGTAATTCTCTGAGGTACCAATGCTTGCGAATCGAGTGGAGT
>BGPR01002490.1:31703-56073 GCA_013235015.1 Araneus ventricosus | reverse complement strand
AGGACTTTAGTCATATGAACTACTTCTGTCACATAGAGATACTTTAGTCAACATCGAGTTACTTTCAGTCACATACTTTAATAATAGAGCTGGCTTTAGTCACATTACAGCTAATTTAGTCACATAGAGCTATCAGTCAAGCATAGAGTTACTTTACCACATAGACCTACTTTAGTAACATACAGCTTACCTTTAGTCACATAGAGCTGTACTTCAGTCAAGATAGAGCAATCTTTAATAATAGAACTTCAGTCACATAGAGATACTTTAGTCACATCGAGTTACCTCAGTCACATTAGAGTTACTATGTCACATAGACCTGTTTCTGTCACATACAGCTAATTTTATTATAGAGTTACTTCAGTCACATAGATATTTTTTAGTCACATAGACCTACTGTCACATAGAGAATGAAGTATACCTACTCTAGTCACATAGAGCTACTTTAGTCATCATAGAGCTACTTTAGTCATAGAGCTACTACTTCTAGTCAACAGAACCTACTTTTAGTCACATAACTTATATTAGATCTTCAGCTCACTGAGCTACTTCTTAGCCTATTAGACTACTTAGTCACAGAAAGTCACAGGAGTAAGGTGGTTAGTTTAGTCCTCAATCCCAGGGCTGTCTCAGAGACAGCCTCTGCTGATTATTTTCCTTTTAAATCAAACCTTAAGGGTAGGTCTGCATACAGAAACAAATCATTTTCGCTATAGAACATGGGGTGGGAAATGCAAAGGGGATCCGCTACGTTGAGCTCTTTGTCGGTGAATTGAGTAAAAGAATAGGATACACCAGTAGAAATGTGCAACCTACATTGAGTGGAATGCAAATTTAGAATAGCACAACAACCCAGTTGCATGAATAACAACATGCAAAGCATGCATTGCCTCAGATGGCAAGTTCTTTGAGCACTTACTTATTCTCCTTCAACACTACGTAACCCCTTCAGTCGGAATTAAGAAATAGTGAAGTGAGCCTTTTTTTTCCTTTGGTTTACTGCGTACTACTGCAAAGGATATCTCATAAATAAAATGTCAAGCATGTAGGTGAAAATTTAAAAAAGTTATTCGATGTCCGGCATCCGGACAATAAAATTGAAAAAAGACGAACAATCACACAAATCTCCTTGTAAAATGGTTGTCAAAGGGTAATAAAACATTGCATAAGCATTTTAAATGGTAAAAAAAGAATAAAATGCGAGGAATTGCTTGAAAGAACAAATTCACCATCAAATTCCATTTTGCGAAGAACCAAGATTTTCTGGATTTGTTTTGGAAAAACTAAATGAATGAAATGATTCCATCCCTGAAACGAAACATTTTTGCAAATATTATAATTGCAAGAAAGTCGAGAATCAAATAAAAAGCAGCATGTAATTTCATTGATTATTGAATTAATAGGAGCAGTTCAAAGTTGCTGTCCGGTATGGTCTAAGCATTCGAAAGGTTTTATGTTGATACTAGGGATGGGGAAAACGGCTTAAACTGAAAACCGGTTTTTTTTGTTTCGGTTAACCGCTTTTTTTTTCTGTCATTTTTTTTCCCCGGTTTAAACGGGTTATATTTTTAAAATCCGAAAATCGGAAAAAAAAACCGTGTCGGAAGATAGGTACGATTTTAGGTTCGACTAGACTAAAATTTACTTAGTCATAAAGCTTTGAATTTCATCATCTTAAGCCAATCACCGATAACCGCTTGCTCGAGGTGTCTATTAGTTGGCGGATTACTGAAAGAGTCTTTATGAACAGATAAATATTGGCCAATGGATTGATTTCTTGCAAAAACAATACTAATAAAAATTTTGTCTGCAAACGGCGTCTGTTTTTTGTAGACAAAAAATATTTATCCTCAGTCGGAAGTTCTGTGGTGTCAGAAAGATTAGTATCTACGTTGAATGATGTTGTTTCCGATGAGTCGTGTCGACTCACGGATCAACACATTGCGGAAAGAGTCTTTATGAGCAGATTAGATGATAAATACAGGCAAATGAATTAATTTCTAGTGAAAACAATATTAATAAAAATGTTTGTTTATAATAGTTACTTATTTATTATTATTATACTTATCATTTATTATTATTACATATTGTATTAATTAATTATTTATAATCATTACTTATTACAATAATTAATTATTGTATTAATACTTACTTATTGTATATCATTATTAATACAAAATTCTGTCCACAGACGTTGTTTTTTTTTAAAAAAAACGAAAACCGGTTTTTTCAAAAACCCGTTATGTGAGCGGTTTTAACCTCCAGGTTAAACCGGGGGTGAAAAAAATCGGTTTTACCGAAAACCGGTTTCTTTGCAGTAACCGCCATCCGTAGTGGGTACTGAATCCTACGTGCCATTATCGCATATACCACGCTGCATACGACTTGTAATATTGTTATTCATGAAACTGGGTTTTGGCGGTATTATAAATTTGTATCGCACTCAAACTGCGCTGTATATTTCTTCTGGTGCATCCTTTTCTTTTACTCAATTTACTGAAACCCCCGTAACGAATCCCTTTTGCATTTCCAACCCCTTGTTCTATTGCGAAAATGGCTTGCTTCTGTATGTCTGACCTACCCTTAAAATTTGGGCAAGTTTTTTGAAACACCCTGTATAGCAAACGTTACTTGTCAAAAGATAAGATAGTTTAGCTAGAACAACGCCCTGTTTTGAAGTAACGTGTCAACTGCTTGAAACGGAAATCATAATTTTGAACATTGGTCAGGTGTTCATAATTGGTCATGAACATGATTGGTCACATCCTTCTCCGAACTTTCGCAATACACCTGGTCCGTGTACACGATGAAACTTACTTGGAATAGAGTCTGAAACTCCTGATTCTCCGGTCCATAGACCGAGATTGTGTCGAGAGCACACCGGGGCTTCTATAGATAAGATAATAAGTTTTATTATTTCGTTGTTATGAAAACATTTTCACAAATTCTGTTCCAATGGATTTAATATTATTTAAGTACAAAAAAATTATAAGAAAATAGTTTTGATACTTTCATTGCCGCTAAAGCTTTGGTGAGAAAATTGTTCACATTCTGTCTATTGAACTTTTTTATGTTTTAAAAATGCTATCAAATTTTCTCATTAAACAATTATTACAAAAATAAAATTTGTTGATTGATATTCCAGCGTGGCAAGTTCAGCCTGGTGGCCCATATGTTAAACAAAACAGTGTCATGAATCATCATATTAATATTTGGAATCTTCTATACCTCCTTTGATCTAGATACTTTCCGATGCATTTTCCTAAGTAATCTTTCAAGGCCGGAATAAGAAGTGTAAAGTAGAGAGCGATGTACAATTTTCCGCCTGCTTAAATACACAAATAAAAAGTTTGAACGCGAAAATTATATCTCAATGATGCATACATTTAATGACAAATTGCTATTTCGTACAGCGCAAACAAATTACGAAGAATAATTACTTAAATATTACTGATCAGAAACAGAATATCAAACAAAGCTATTTTTTCGTATACTTATAATCTCAAAATAACAATTACATAAAATTATTTAATCTTATAAGAAAATAATAATAAAACAAAAGAAAAATTATTGTTTTTATGAAATTTTTCGCAGCAAATGCTTTAATTATCTCATTATAATTAAATTAAGTAACTGTACGGCTATCCGCCCTATTTGGTTGTCACTTTTAAAACTGCACTAGTAACTGAAATAGCAACATTCTGATTATTCTGGCAGAATCGATGACTTCACCTTTCCTATTAATTCTCCTCTTCTGCTTCCTTCCTATTGTCTATTCAGTTGCTCGATCTGTCTCCATCACCGGTGCAGCCGTGATTAGTTATGATAGGGTGTTCGAAACGGTGACCGTGACGTCACCGGAGAGCGGAGTGACGTAGGCAGCCTCCAACGATTCATTATTGGCTGCCATCTGTATTTAATCCCAATCCATCAACTCCCAGCACGGGAAATAAAAGGCCCGGATGTTATTTTGATGGGTCCACTGGTTTCGTTAGAGTCATTCCTGTGTCGTCTTCGTGATATGTCGGTTGCCATTCGTTTATTAACAAGGTTTAAGTAATAGTTATTGATATATTTAAAATTTTAATATCCGTATTCATAGCATTGTAAAGAAAAATATTGATACTGATAATAATTCCAAATATTAGTGGTATGAATTTAAGAAGGAGCGAAATGACTCTAAACACGGGAATGCAGATGGTGTAATGTAAAGAATGCATTTAAGAACAGGATGTATTTCTAGAATGGATGTTATTAGAATTTCCGAATTTTTATTTAACAAAAAATAATCTTGATTGTTTAGCGAAGACAAAAACTGATAGATGGCTGTTAATGTCCTGGTCAAAAGAAAAATATTGATATTCATGATAATTTCAAATATTAGTGATATGAATTTAAGAACGAGCGAGATGGCTGTAAACAAGGGGATGTAGATGGCGTAATGTAATGTAAAGTATGCATTTAAGAACAGGATGTATTTCTAGAATGGATGTTATTAGAATTTCCGAATTTTTATTTAACAAAAATAATCTTGATTGTTTAGCGAAGACAAAAACTGATTGATGGCTGTTAGTGTCTGGTCATAAAATATTCGTTCATAATTTTCAGAAAAATCACACTGCCAATGGTTTGTACAAAGTTTATTGTTTTTTTAATAATTCATTCAGAAAACCAAAAAGAGCATGGTTGTGAAATAGTTTCTGTATTTAAATGTTTGTTTGCTAACTAAAATAAAGTAAATCATGAAAGCAAATTTTCAGTGAAAAGATAGTTTGTTATATTTTATTTAAATACGAAAGGAAAGAATAGCATTTAGAAAAAAAGAAAAATTCAAAGAGAGAAATTTCACAGTGACAAAAAAAGAGAAAATATGTTTTTTTTCAAAATGATGAAAAGTATTTTGATATATAAGACATATTTCTATCTGTTGTTTTGTTCGCCTGACACATAGGCACGGTTTTGTTTTAGAAAAGCTTAAATATTTCCAGTTTTGGCATGCATTACATTACATTAAACCACCTGCATCGCCGTGTTTAGAGCCAATTGGCTCCTTTCCGGTTTGGATGGATGGAGGTGAATTTTATTTTTTAAGAAAGGACAAAAACAAGCATCAGGTACAAAAACAAATACAAATGAAAAAGAAACATACACTGGACAGAACAACATAGAAAACAATACAAAATCGAGAAAAAATACGTAGAGGTAAAAAAGGTTAAAAGTAGCCGGAAGTGTGTGTCAGTCTGGGTGGATGAGTGCTCAATTATTATCCTCTACAATGAGATTGTTCTCATCACATTTGAAAAGCATTAGGAGTCGAAGTCGGGTTCTTGATAAGTTGTTCGTGCGAATGTTTTTCAACCACTGTAATTTAAGTGACACTGTTGGAGTTTCGAAATGCCATGAGAAGGTAAACCGACATTTTGTGGCATAGTGCATTGGACCTCCTTCTTCTCCGCAAGAGCAGTTATCATGTGTTCGAAAATTGAAGCGATGAAGGTACGAAGGGAAGGGCCCGTGTCCTGTAGCGAACATTATATCTTCTCTATTCCATCCTATTGGCTTGTTAAAGACCCTAGGCACTATATCATGTGTACTGCGGCCAGTTTCTCTGTTATCCCAGTTGTCTTGCCAGATGCTTAAAGCAGCTGACTTAATCTCAGATTTCAGGTACCAGAACTGAACAAAAGCAGGTGTCATGTGTAGTCAATACTCAAAGTCAAGATCCTTCACCCACGAAGATAAGACTGTTACAATGCCAACATGGCTATCAAGTCCAAATAAAGAACATTCTGACAGAAAAAATAAGCAATTTTAGTGTCATGAGATACCATTTACACATCCTCTTTCTATAAAGAAACGGCCATAGCAAATGCTAAACCAAACATTAACAAGGAAACAAATATTCGATATTTTTTTACACAGACAGCTGATTTTTTTTTACACAACAGCACCGACTTAAAATCCAACGATTTCTACACCATCTTACTGATTTTCAAGAGCTTTTTAGGATAAATCCATGATCATCTTTCACTTCAAGTCTTTTCCATTACCTGCAAGCCGACATTGGGAATTTTTTGCGGCCTCTTCGTCGAAGTGACAGCGCACCTGAACTATTCACCGCCTCCCCACAGAAGAACTTCCACTTTATGGAGAAAAGAACAATCAACAGAACAGACACACATGTGCTTTAACACTCGCATTTTAGTTTGTTTTTGTCGACTTCTTTATTTGATTGGGTTTTTTCTCTCTTGTTTGTTGATATTTGTACATTTCATACTCATTTTTCTTTCCTTTTTACAGTTTTTGTTTGTATATGGTTTTATATGATACTCCCCTTTTGGTTCTTGTATATTATCCCAGATTTTTATATTCGTATTTTTGTAACCTTTTCCATCTCTCTGCCTTCGCCATTATTTGCCAGACAGTTAAGGAGCGTCTTCCGATGTCTCTTCCACTTCATGTCCGCCACACTGCTTAAATAACCAAAAGGTTATAGTCGCTGGGGCATGAAGTGGTGCTCTGTGGTTAATAAAAGTTATTTACTCTTCAAAATTATGACAATCATTATTTTTATGTCACTGTCATGTTAAGGATTCTTTGGAATGGGTGGTGAGAGGGGGTTCTTTTTTCCAAATCTGCCTTTTTTAATACACTGGTGTAATAAAGCCTTAAAAGAAATTAAAACCTGTTTAAGTAGAAGTCCGTAGAGTTTGACTGAGAAGTTCAAACTTTAGGGGAAATTGAGGAAGTAAATAACCATGTTTGCATAGTGAAATGGACAGACCTATGTAAAAATGTATTAAATTTCAGTTTTCTTTAACAGCATTTCTTTGCTTAGTTTGTTGTTTTCAACCACCATATTTATTTGGTTGCATTATATAGTTTTCAGTTAATTATAATAGTTTACATCAGTTTCAAAACCTGATTTCGCAGTCGAGTATTCTGTATTCTCACATTAATTTTGAACAGAATAACTTTTGCATTTGTTGTAGCTGTCATTACTAGACATGCATAACAAGTGCTCAGCAAAAAGCCAACAAAACAGCCCTGGAAAAGCACTGACAAATAAAATAAGGGCGAAGTTTCTGCAAAATACATGAAATTTGGATAAACTTATCAAAAAAACAATCTAAGTAATATTTGGCGCCTTCCGTTCACTATCTGTTATAATGATGCACAGGAGGCACACAGATAATGGATTGGCATAGCATGTGCAATCTGATAGGGAACACCAATAAACGCATTTAAATCAATGGACAAATATTAAGCTCTTTCATGGGGAAATTTCTGTCTCCATCATCACGTCCTGTGCCCATTCAACCGGTTCAGTAACCGTAATGGTGTCAGGCACGGGGGCACAGGGCGGCGTTCTGTCTCCATCATCACCAAGGTAAAGAGCGCTTTGCACAAGCACGTAAGGAGGTGAAGACATGAGTCAGACATGATGGAGGTGAAGAATGCACATCAACAGTATTTGGAGCTCAGAGAGAGGTGATAAGCAGAAATCAACAGAGAAGTTACAACTAAAAGTACTGTCTGTCCATCCACAAGAACCGTTTCGCCAAGTTGTCTAGTTGACGGTGATCGCTATAGCAACAGGTTAAGTTTGGAAAGATCCATTTCAAATAGGAAGAATCCTACAAAAGTAGGGATTTTATTTAATTCTTGGCGCCAGTAGTTGATCATTTATCTTCTCGATCTTGTCGCAGTTGAACATTCCTTCCCATTTGGAGCTAAGTGCGCCAATGTAAAAAACTTGAATGAACGTCTACCTACTAATGGATTTTTCCTACAATAGCCTGTTTCTATAGCAACCGCCATCAACTAGACAAACGGAGTTCTCATGGTGGTCAGACAGTAGAAGGAGGTCAAAATGGACTTCACTTCAAACAATAAGGTTGATTTTCCTTTTTATTTTGTGCCAAAATCAAGTTTGAATCCTAAAGGTTAACATAGTAGAGTCATATAAAATTTATTCTTCTGCATTTGTGCTATCATCAAGAGGAGAATTAAAGTCAAGCTTTTTTAAGTAAGTTAATTAATTAGTATTATTGTACACTCTGATATTATTGCATTAGTCAAGGGTAAACATTTGCTTTTTGCATAAATTAATGAACTCCCATTATAAATTCATTCAAGGAATATCACTATAAACATATAATAAAAATGAAATTTCTTTCTTTTAAACCATATTACAGGAAATTACAGAATTAAAAAAACGTGAATATATATTTAAAATATAAATATAGCATAGACACTTAATATCAAGTTGATATATCTGCCAATTAGTATCCATCTCACAGTATATTCGTACAGTCTGGCTGTGCTTTAAATGCTGCTGGAAGTGAATGGGTTATTAGGTAAGTACTCAGCCTTACTTCAAAAAAACTATGAATATATCAAACATTCCACTGAGATAATGTCAGAAAGACGCTTCATTTTTATATAACAGGGAATTGTAAACATTATTTGGTCGTAAGATTTCTTTTCAATCAAAACTTCCAAAAGCTCAAAAATTTTCTTAACAATTCAGTTTGGTGTCATAAACCACAGTTGGAGGAACTTTCATAAACAATCACATATTAAAAACTTTTAAGAACATTTTAAACTTTTCCTTATCTGCAGTATAGCTGCTGTACCAGAAGAATTTTCTCATCTGTGTATAAGCTGTTACAACTGTTGAACAACTGAAAAATTAGGATTTCACTCCCTTTATACCATTAAATTGTGTGCCCACCAAAGACTTTTAATCCTATCTAGTCACCGCAGGTGTGATGAGAAGAGTAATTGTTAATGAAAAACATCAGAATAATAATCCCACAAGAAACTGAAAGAGTCCACAGACATTGTCTTCCAATTACTTAAAAAGAGGAAATGGTATTTTCCTGTTTCGTTGACAAAAATTTCCATTTTAAGAGAATGTTTCAGATTTCAAACTTTATTTTTACCTAGTGAATAATCTAAAGGTGAAAAGTAAAGGGTCTCCTCAACTTACAACAGATTTCCTATCTCACTAGCAGGTCATCAATCAGATTTATATTTTTTTTAAATGCTATTTTTATTCAAACGGGTTATAAAAATTCAATCTATGTATGTAACATTATTGTACATGATGCAGAAAACACATAACATGTACTCCACTGAACATACTGTAAGCAAAAACAAACTTAAAATTACGATTTATTTTGAAATTTATAATTTATTCTTTGTAGTCATAAATCGCATAGGCTAGCGGTTTCCAACCTATGGGTCACGGCCCACTTGTGAGCCTCGAAAGGCATAATAATGGGGAGCGGAACTCTAGTTAAGAGTCTAAGTTAGGCAAGCGGCAAAATGCATCTTTTTTTATTTTTTGCTTTTTAAACAATATATCTTAATCCTTTTGCAGTAAGCTTTATTAAGTGCTGATACATATGTGCAGCTAATATACAGAAGCATTATATGTGTTTGTATTTTTTAACTTGTATACTAGCTGTGTGGCCCAGCATTGCACGGGCTATCACGAATAATAGGATATTCCCGGGCGGAGAGAAGTGAGGTCACGTGAGACCTTGGGATCCATATATTTTCATATGCCCCGCCTCCGTTTTTATCTACAATCAACACATATTGTCACTTACTTTCCCTAACAAACGTTACGAAGTTAAACACTTTAATACAAAAAAAAGAAAGAAAAAAGGCATGAAAACGATTTTTTTCCATTGTTAATAAATCCAAACACAGAAACTCGCTCAAAAAGAAATACCAACTTCCGTTAAATAAATAAAAAAAATGTAACGCCGGATGCGAAAACTAATAATAGGGGAGAAAAAGAATCCGCCGTGAATGAATTCACCATGCTGCCAATAGATGGCAGCATGGTGAATTCATTCATTTTGGCGTTTTTAATTAATATTTTTTTAACTAGTTACAATTTCGGAATTTAAATAGTCGAAATAGATTCCTTGGCTTATTTTCCATCTTTTGGTACTTACGGCTAGTTTCAGGATTCAGTGGTTCGTGAGAAGATAGAAGGACATAGATACATATGTTTGTTTACTTCGAATTTTAATATCATAGATTTAGTTGGAGGGTCACAAAACATTTTTTATACAACAGGTGGTTCGCACAACCTAAACGGTTCTCAGGCAGAAAGGTGTATACATAACTATATCTTGCACAGTTATAATCATATGAATTAAAAGAATAATATTCTGCTCAGTTAAATACGATGCAACTAGCTTATCCAGGAGTCAGTAAGTTCGAGGCGATTACAAATTCTCATATTCTTGAAGTGAAAATTCCTATGGCTTAAAATTGTTCTAATGTATGTCAAATCAAGCCCAGGATAAAATTTGTCCTGTCTCCTTCTCTAATTTTATCCCTTTCTATAGTTAAGACAGAGTAAATGGCGAAAAAGCCCTGGGAATGGCTACTTCAAAATAAAACATAAGAAAGGCGCAGTTCGGGTCAGCATCGTAGATTTTTCGTGAAAACGTCGGGATAAAATCATAAAACAAGTATTTCGTATTAATATGTAATTTAATTATCAATCTCTTTAATACAATATTTACACAGAGTAGTATAATGGTTACAGAATAGATAAATCGCAAGTTTATCGCATGTAATAAGGGTCTGTGGTAGCTTATATAGAAAAATATATTTGAAACGAAATAACTTAATATTTTGACTTGAAGTAAAGAAATTTGTTTTAGTTAAGTGAAAGGTGAAAAGGATGACAAGCTAGTTTTTAATTTTTTTTTAGGTTTTAATAAAATTTCTAAAAAAAATTAAAAAATATAATCTAATGTATCTATAGATAAAAGTATATTATTATAATTTATTTAGATTTATGAAAGCTGCATCGCCTTATTTTTGGAATTAAAGTGTTTAAAATACTATAAAAAATATATCAAGCTGATAATATTTAAAAAAATCAATAAAAAATAATAAGATCAATTTTAGTTATCTTTAATTTTTTTCCTTTAAAATTTGAGAAATATTTTATTTACCATCGAAAGGGAAATGTTTTTAAAAAGCAGATATTCGGTATTCGGCCTGATCTTTGGCTGAATATTCGGTATTCGGCCAAATCACTATTCGTTATATCCCTATGATCAGTATGGGTTTCAATGAACATGGTGTCTCAAGAATATTGCAAAATACATGTCGTAGGTGATGAAAAACTATTTATAATCAATATTAGTAATACTATACTATATCTAAGGGCCTGAAATTAAAAATAAGACCAGCTCGGTGGACGGTAATTAGAGCTAGTTTTACTAAAAATAGAAAAAGGCAATTTTATGAATCGCAGAAAAAACTGTAGGTGTTTAATATGTAAAACAAAATTATGAGAGAAATGAACAGTAATATATTGTCAAGAAAAAGTAGAGAAAAAAGATGTGCACATATTTTAATGAAACTATTCGCCTGATATTGCTGGAACTGACTTCCACCACTCTGTTTCAACATCACTGGGAAAAGCTGGAAAACTGGGTTTATCTTGACTTGCTATAAAATAAAAATGTATGGTCGTTATCTAAAAATAAGTTAATAACTGATTTTAGCAAAACATAAAAAATATGCAGAAAATATAACAATAAAAATAATAATAATAGTTAAGATTCTCACAAATTTATTAACAATAAAATAAGTGACAGTAAAATGCTTGAAAATTATTTTAAGCTTTTCATTCCAAAAAGTACTAATTATATTAGATACATGGATTTCTATTCAGGAAGGATGCAAAAACCTTTTTAACAATAATTAATTAAAACAAAAAGATACAGTTAAAGTAACTATATGATTTTTAAAAACATAATTGCTTTATGCAAAAACATCTTGAACTCTAGATGTGTTTTGTTCAATATGGGATCTAGGAAATTTTTTTTAAAAGGTTCAATTCCAGAAGAAAAAAAAAGGCATTAATCAGACTAATTAATAAATTAAAGTAAAAGATTAAATCATACTAAAAATGATTTTTTATATATTTACTGATTTTAAAATTAGTAATCACTTAACTCATTCATCAGAAATGAAAAAGAGCCTTAAAATTAAACAAAAAATAGATAAATTTGGTGGTGCATTGTTAAAGTTATAGAGTAGATTTATTAATTCTAAGACCTGTTCAGAAAAATGCATACAAGTTATAATTAAATTAGTCTTAAAAACTATTTCTAAAGTGTTAGATTACAAAAATGCAACTACATCATTTTTCGGCTTTGCCAGTACTTTTAAATAATTTATATTTTCGCTACCAAAGTTTCTTTCTGATCTTGTGGTAATTTTTAAATTCTCAACGGATTTTTTATAGTTTTATTAAATATCTCAATTTATCATTTTTCTTTTTGTAGCTATCAACTTAATTATTAATTGCTTTAACTTTTTATGTAATTTGTTTTAATGTTTCGATGTTTATTAAATTGTAAATCTCTTTTATCTCACGGAACTATATGCTCGCCATTTTAACGGCGGAAGCTTTTGTGTGTAAACTGTCTACGCGTTAGCTGGCTGGGAGAGTTTCCTTTGTATAACTATATTGGCTTGTCTGAACGTGTAAGAAAGTCTGCATCTGCGGGGTCCGGGGGCCGTTAGGCTCAATTCGGTTCTCTTCCCTGCAGAGGCGCCGATAATCCAGAGGAAGAAGTTGTAATCACCAGCGAGATATTTCAACGAAATACAGCAAGAGTTCGTGGATCGAAGAGTTTTCAGCGATGCATTTTTAAGCTGAAAGGAATAAATTGTTTTGCTAGGAAAAACTGCCGCCAAAATGTGTCAAGATGATGAACGACTAAGAGGCGTATAAGACTGCAACGATATGTTCAGTAACCTCGTATCATTTTGATTAATTTATGGCGGTGAACCATAAGCAATTTCTTCTGAGAATGTCGATAACAATTAAAGGAGTGAAGCAATATAACCAACGATAATTGTGGACTTTCAGCGCGTTCCAGCTCTATATTTTCCTATGGCAAAGCAAGCTAGTTTATTCTTCCGACTCCTTGTATAAAATCTCACGTGAGTTTTTAAATTGCTTTCGCATTAAGAAAACGAAATAAGTTTTCCCTTTTTCAATTCTGACTCTAAAATATATAGAGTAAAATTTTAATGAAAATATTTTGAGCTAGCGCTAAAGTGTTTTGCTTTTAAAGTCTGCAGCAAAAATGTTGAATTATTTGGTTTATATGTATAATTGTATTTGAATTGATCTCTCTGTCTAACCATGTGCATCGTAATCAGGATAAATCTATTTATTAAAATTGGCAATAATTTAATTTAAACAATTGTTAAATAAAAATATTTAATAAAAAAAATCTCGATCTCTTGTAACTTTCTATTAGTGTCACAACACAATTGCAAATTTATTTCAGCAATTCTTCCACTTGGCCATTTACTTCTAGGTGGTCTAGAAAAGGTAGGTAATTACTTAAGTGATAGTAAAAATTGCATTATTTATTGGTATTCATCTTCTAACTCGAATTTAATACATCACCAGTCTTTTATAATGGATAATTTAATATATTATCAAGCCCTTTCATAAAGTCTAATCAACTCACTAGTAAACTGATATTTCAAGACTATTTCATTCAAGCAGTAACTAGACCAAGTTTAACAACTAAAGTGAGTTTAATTTTGCTTAGTTCATAATATTATTTTGAAAAGAATCTATTGTTAATAGATTTTTTTAATGTTTTGGGAAAATGGAGATGGGTAGTGTGGGGAAAATTACTAACTGATTGCCATTTGTTGAATTATATCGATACCATACAAACTATTGAAAACTGCCTGAAACTGATTTGATTCTTTTAAAATTGAGAACAGAATCAAGTTATGAGTTAAAAAGTATAAGATATGATACAAGGAAGTAAAATCAGTTTTTCTTTGATTGCATCCTTGCAGATAAACATGGCAGGATGAATAGTGCCTTAATCTGAGGTCCAGTGGTAACCTTGAGAATCATTTTGTATTGTGAAAGAATATTTTCACTCAAATCCATTGTATGAGTGTGGTATTAACTTCTTCAGCTTTTCCATTAATTTATGAATGAATTCACAAATTAGCCTGAGCACCGCATTATTTCAGTTCAATCAGTTGAAACTTGTACTCAACAACGTCTCTATCATGGTAGTCGTCTTAATTTTGACTGTAAAAACTGAACAAGGTTATCTTCTGATGGTCTCAATGCCTCAGCCTAGGTTCTCTTCCTACTCCTTCACAAACAGTTTATGATATAAATTCCTTGCAATACACTTCAGTATCTGCTCCGTAAATCAGTAAAATAACATTTTGATGTATTGTGTATACACACAATCAAGTGTGTGTCACTGGCACTAGCCAAAATACACCACTTAGGTCTCAAAGAACAAAATTTTGAAATAACTTATTTTCAAGCTAAATTGGGTGTTCCAATTTAATATTTGAGAATAGCTCACTAAGATGACATAAAATCAAATGTTTTCTCCCATATAATTTTTTTCTATGCTCACCATATCTTTTATCCCTGACAAAATTCTAGACTCTTCATTAATCTGATAAAACTGTTTTACCAATTCAATTGTTTCAGGACTCAACTGTTTTCTAAGTCTATGAATTGATTCCGATGGAAAAAAAATCCTTGTCTTTGAGTGGTTTTTGAGCTTTAAAAGCAGAATAATCAGATACGTCGAAAGTCTCTTTTTTTCTTCTGGACCACATTAGAGAAGCCGGTATTGTCAGCATTTGAATCAGACTTTTTCTTGATTCATTTTTAATTTTACAGGGTGTACACAAATGAATTAAATAATTAAATAATCTAAATAATTTTTTTTAAAAACTAAAACTGTTGGAACAACGAATTGGTTTTAACTGAGAGAGCATCTCAAAAAGTTTTTTCCAGATAGATAACGTGCCATTTCGGTGGTCTAGGGGGTCGTAAATTACTGGAAATCAAAAATTGTTTAGAGCCATTATCTGATAAAATATTAAAACTGGAAAAAATAAAAGCATGTATTTGTAGGGGATGTTAGGCTCTTTAATTTGTTAATTCACATGTAGTGTGAAAACTGAAGAGTTTTCGTGATATTTAATAAAAACTAAATAAAAGAAGCCAGAAAAAACGCATCGGCTTCTACTGATCGGTAGCTATTGCGTACGGAATTTTCTCGCTGTAACAAATTTAGAATGGCGTAAAGCCGCGTTAACTATCTGAAAAAAACTTTTTGAGATACGCTCTTATTTTTAAAAAAACGTAGTTCCAACATTTTAATTTTTTTAATATTAATTTTTGAAATGTGTCACTTCATTTCTGTACACCCTGTATATACGAGCTTGTCCAGATCTTAAGAAAAATTTCTGCTTTAACCTTAAATAAGAAACGTACATCTCTATTGTTCAATAACATTTGAGGGAAGCTCATTAAAATTATTATACGTAACCAGTTATTCAATTCTGGAAGATTGGAAATAAATTATCCGCAACTCATAATAATGACTTACCCTCAATTTATATTTATTTTTATTTTTCTCAGTCTCGATCCCGATCCCCGCTGGCTATAATTGCCTTGGAAATTAATCAAGTCTTCCGGCGCAATTCATTCCGTCGCCAAATGCGTGGCATCGCTACCGGCAACTGTCGCCACGCATTCAAAACAGCAGCTTGGCGTGACAGTTCTTTGCCAAGCCTGCTGCGGGAAGTCCACCGATGATAGATCATTAGCCAGAGGTGACAAGAGATATGTGATGGCAGGGAACTATCTGTGACAGATTCTTGTCTTTCTAGAAGGCGAATTAGGGAAAATTTCATTTTTATCTTATAGTGTTTCTCACTGCTTCAGACCAAAGCGAAATGTCTCGAAAATAAAAAATATTTAATTAAAATATTTGTGTAGGATGCTAGTTAAAAAATGATGGGAGGCTGTCTCGGCGAAACGGCCGCTGGGATTGAGGGGCGTAGACTTGCTTACCTTACTCACCTGTGATTTTCTGTGACTAAAGTAGATCTATGTGACTATAAGCGTTTTGCACGTATTTTTTGTTTGTCACACTGAGTTCAAAAGCACATAATTCATGTATATATGTGTAATTTACTAAACTACCATGGATAAAATATTCTTAAAATTTCAGAGAATGGATTAAAAGCAAAAAAGATCCAATTATTCACTTTAAAACTAAATTTTTAAGACTTGAAAGCTATTACATCGAAATAGCAAACCACTCAGAGGGTTAACTCTATAGTCTATAGTGGTTATTAGTCTAGTGTGACTATATTACTCTATCTATGTAAAATTCTTCGTGATTTTCACCTACTTTGCAGCTTGACTGTGACTAAACCGTAATTGCAAATTCTAAGATTAGTTTTGCGATCTTCAATGTCCACATTTCTCTGTTAAATGAAACTCAAACCAACTCTCTATGTTACTTGGTTGCGGAGCTATAAGCGTTCAATTTTAGCACAACGTAATTCAATAATTCTTGAGTAATATTTCGCGTGAACTTCAGATCGATGACTGAATTGCCTTAGTCCGCGTGCGCGCCCGTTGGTCACTGTGACGTCATCAAACTTTTTAGAGATTTGAGCCAACTTTGCAGCTCGACTGTGACTAAACACTAATTCCAAATTCTAAAATTCTATTTGCAATCTCCAATGTCAACATTTCTCTCTGTTCACAATGAAACTAAAATCAACTCTCTATGGTACTTGGTTGCGGAGCTATAAGCGTTTAAAAATATCACGAAAAGCTTCATAATTTTTTCCTTTCCCGACACACCATTAGACCACTATGGAGAGACGTAAGTCTACGTCAATATTTGTGTAGGCCTCTGTCTAATAAAATGAATAACTGTGATGTCAATGCAAATTTAACTTATAATATTAAAAAACTACAAAATTTTGGAATTCACTCAATATTAACCTTCCCACTAAAAGGGAATTTCGTTTTATATTTTTGTACCAGAGGGCGCAACGGAAGCATGACCTTGGCTATTCTTCCAATTCTTGATTCGTCGTTTGGAAATTCGAGGTGTTAACAGGACTCTTCGAATCTGCTATTTGTATGTCGCGACCGTTGCAATGAAATGACTATGGAACTGATTTCTTGCTTTTTATGTCTGAATTTCATTTGTTCTCTTACTTCCATATTGTTTGTACAGTTTTTTAAAACAAATGTAAAAATTTCATTTGAATATTGGCAATTTTATTTATTTTATTTTCACGTCATTCAGCTAATATTTTGGTCGTTATATCTTGTTTTTGTGTTTTATGTTTACATAGTCTCCAATTCTATTTAATTTTTTTAAAATTAATGATTGTTCTTATTACTCCTCACTCATTTATAACCTAATTTCATTACTTACCGTCTTATAAACTAATATTTTACAATAGCGTAGCTAGGAAATACGCACGACCTTTCATATTGTTACGAACATGGAAAATCCTTCCCAACAATGTCAGTCTTAAGGTTGGGAAGAGAGTTTTACAGGGGTAAGTATGGGTTGACCGGCAGCATCCACATCTGGATACCTGACCTTGGCGACAAATATGGGATCTCAAAGGTGCTGGAATCTTCTTGATATCTCTATTAGGAGAGGAGATACGCTTGAATGTACTAGATGATTCTATGTGACGTCACGGCCTGCCGGGGGAGACTATATAAGGAGAACGCTTGGATGACGGAGGGAATGTTGATCGACTGGGATCGCCTTGGAGCGCGAACGTCTTTAGAGTTCTATCCGCTATGCGAGCTAGCAAGCTGTTAGACGCCCAGCGGTAGTAGTGTTGATCCATTGGGAACGACTTTAGTTTCGTCTGCAGTGCGAACTAGGAAGCTGGTGAGCTAAGCGCTATTGAAAGTGCTGTCATTGTCGTTATTAGTTATTTGCTGACTGTTTGTGTTGCTAAATATCAAAATGCTGAACTGTTATTAGCTGTGAATTGTTGTCTGTTTACATTGCTAATCTGTGCAAGAACTATTGTTTCCTGTACCTGTGCTACGTGTTTTCCTGCGTATTTGTGAATAAACCTTCATTCTCCATTATCCTGCGTGTTGGACTGTTTACACCATACACCCACAGAAAGACTTTTGTAACAATATTGGGATAAAGGGAGCTGCAGCTGGAAGGCTAAATTAAATTGGTCTAAAAGATAACAAACACTTACGTGTGGGATTTAAGTTCGGTATAATACGTTTCATAAAAAACTAATCAAATTCTGCTTATCATTTTTTACGTAGAGTAGAGAGGAAGTGTAATTTATTGTAAGTGGAATTTTTCTGCCTGTCGGTAAACTACAATTTGAATTGGAAAGTCAAAGCATTTTTTATTCATTTCTGGTTAATATGAAGTTGGTTTTTACACTAAAAAATTATTTTTAAGTCTGCTATCTAAAATTTTAATATTAATCATTTGTTTCTTCATTTTCATAATTTATGATTTTCCATGAATAGTCGAAAAAAATTTTGTATATTTTAATGGAATGAAATATATTAATGAAACAAAGATTGAAGTGTCGAATTTTTAAAAATATCTAAATAATGAATTGCCCGATTTTTTTTTCTTTTTTGCTAAAAAAACACTTGAAACAATCAAAATAACGCTGCTTCTTTGAAAACATTACAATAATAAGCAAATTTATACCTTTTTTTCCAAATGTAATTCTATTTTTCTTGTGCTGACGAGGACAGATATTTTTCTTCATACAAAATTATTACAAAACTTTTTTTCACAATGATTGGATTTACACAATAGAATTTTTGGAATGGAAGTAGACCAAATAAAAAATGCATTTCTCAGTGGAAGAAATATTTTTTCACTTTCTTCTTTCTCCTTTCTACTTTAAAAGTTCATGACTTTTAGAATGGTTCTGCAATTTCGTTTTTCTTGTTCAGGATTAGTTCAGTTAATTTAGAATGTTCAGTATGAAATAAAATTCTATTAGAATAAACAGGCACAAAAATTTTTAACGATTTTCCCCATATTGACATCATAAAAGTAAAATTTAACAAAAATGGTGACAATTTTTTTTAAAAAAAAATAATTATTGAAACGGAAGTTTCATAATTTGTTGAAGAATCATTTTTACATTCTCGTATACGAAGTATACAAAGAGAAAGTATTGTAATCGTCAAAAAATTCGAACTCGAGATTTTGACGGATCTCCACGTTTTAGACCTCCCTGAGTCCGAAAAACACAATTTTGGAATTATGTCTGTATGTCTGTCTGTGTTTGTGTCTGTGTGTGTGTCTGTCTGTGAACACGATAACTCGAAAACTATTAGAGCTACGGGGATGAAATTTGGTATGTGGTCTTTGAACATACTTTGTAGGTTTCTATCAAATTTTGGATAAAATCCGTCCACGGGAAGTCTGTCTATTTGTATGTCCGCGGTCATGTGAACGCTATAACTCAAAAATTTGAATAGCTAAATGGATAAAATTTGGTACACAGTTTTATCGTAATGAATGTAGGTCCGTATAAAAGTTTGGGCCAAATCCGTCAAAAAGAGGCATTCAAATTGCATATTCAATTTCTTTTAATCCGATTCTCATGCGCATGCGTATTGGTAACAATTTGTTATTGTTGTAAATTTTATTTACAACAATAAATAATGTTTTCAAGCATCAATTGTTAACAATTTTTTACTTTCTCGTATACAAATTTACAAAGAGAAAGTATTGTAATCGTCAAAAAATTAGAACTCGAGATTTTGACGAATCTCCACGTTTTAGACCTCCCTAACTCCGAAAAACACAATTTTGGAATTATGTCTGTATGTCTGTCTGTGTTTGTGTCTGTGTGTGTGTGTCTGTCTGTGAACACGATAACTCGAAAACTATTAGAGCTACGGGGATGAAATTTGGTATGTGGTCTTTGAACATAATTTGTAGGTTTCTATCAAATTTTGGACAAAATCCGTCCACGGGAAGTCTGTCTATTTGTATGTCCGCGGTCATGTGAACGCTCTAACTCAAAAACTTGAATAGCTAAATGGATAAAATTTGGTACACAGTTTTATCGTTATGATTGTAGGTCCGTATAAAAGTTTGGGCCAAATCCGTCAAAAAGAGGCGTTCAAATTGCATATTCAATTTCTTTTAATCCGATTCTCATGCGCATGCGTATTGGTAGCAATCTGTTATTGTTGTAAATTTTATTTACAACAATAAATATTGTTTTCAAGCATCAATTGTTAACAATTTTTTTATTGTTGTAAATCAAACCGATCTCATTATTTCAGCAAATCTTTTATTCACGCGCTTTTGCAATTGTTACGGTTGTGGTAGTATAAATTGTTTTCTTGGGAATTCAATTCCAAAGCAGAATTTTCGCTTTAGTATTCATTGCATTGTCTATTTTATCGCACTTGCTTCAAAGTAATATTTTTTTGAAACGTGGCAGCAGATATTTGATTTCAGGTTTGTTTGTTTTTTTGTTTTACTTTCTCGTATACGAAGTATACAAAGAGAAAGTATTGTAATCGTCAAAAAAATTCGAACTCGAGATTTTGACGAATCTCCACTTAGAAAGTATACGAGAAAGTTTATTGGAGACCACTCCCGCTGGTTTCTTATTATTTTTAATGTCAATGTAATAATACTAAGCAAACTAAATTAAAAACAGAACAAGAATTCAATGCTTAAATATAAGAGAAGTAGAACATTTGTGTTTCGTGCTTCTTTTCATTGTTGAAAGCTGAGTTAACATTTTAATACAATCATCCGATTTGCCCGTTCAGTAATGACACAGACAAAAGGGGCGGGGTTTTTTAAGCTCCGCCCAGCGTTATATATAAAAATATTTTTTGGCATAACTTGCAACAATACTTTTAATTGTTAAAAAGCAATTCAATTCGTTTTCATTGTTTAAACAAATATTTAATTGCGTGCTTCTCTTTCATTGTGGAAAGCCGAGGTAATATTATTATACAATCATCCGATTGGCTCGTTCAATGACGCAGACAAAAGGGACGGGGTTATCTCTGGGCTTTTCTATTATGGATAGTAGAACGTATTATTGAAAAGAAACATTCTTTTTCTTTTTAATTTTAAGATTGGAATCGATTCACAGGTAAGCAATAAGCCACACATAAAAAATTTTTGTTAGTAACCTTTCTTTTTTTCAATTTTATTTTTCCTGACTCTGAAAGTTTTGTTATTTTTAAATAATTTCAAGTTTGAACCAAATCCAGCACGCATTCTCTAAACTTTCATATTTCCCATTAATGTAAGGATGTGTACAGAGGCGGCGCCAGAAATTTTCCGACGGGTGGGGGCAAGACATCTCAGACGGGGGGCAAGCAAAGTTTTGCTAATTTAGGTAACTTCAAAATAATACATAATTAATTTTATATTTAATTAGAGATAATTAAGTACTAATTAGCGAATTTGATTATAATAATTAATTATTTGGAAGATTTAGCGATTTGTATAATGTCGGTGCAGTAAGAATTATCTGACTGAAAGACAAGCAATAATAGAAAATGAAGAATTATGTACATAAATGTCTTAGAAAATAAAATATACCGCACTGATATTGGAAAAAGTTTGCAGACTATTATTTAAATCTCATAACAAAATAAAATATTATCCGAAACAAGTGAAAATAATTATTAGCAAATTTTAAACCTATAAATACATATCTTTATATGTCTAATAATAATAAAGGAGAATGTGTGTGTGTATATTGGTTCTCTACAGGGCAAACCGTTGGACCTAAAGCAACGAAATTCGGCACAAACCTACTTTGGAGGGTGAGAATGTGCACCTCTGAGCCCTTTTTTGAAATTTTATTTAGAATTTTAATTAATTAAAAATAAGCGAAATTTTGGCGTTTTAAATTAATAACTTACGAAAATATTACAGCACGAAAATCATTTTTACGCCATTTGAAAGTTTAAAAAATTACCTTTTCAATGATTTCAATTAAGTTGCCGTACAAGTTTTCCTCTAATTTTAATACATTTTTAAAAATGTTTTTGGCATAATTTACAACAATACTTTTCATTGCTGCAACGCAATTCAAACCGTTTTCATTGTTTAAACAAATATTTAATTGTGTTTTTCTCTTTCATTGTTGAAAGTTGAGGTAATATCCTAATACATTTTGCTTTCATATATTATTTCATGAAAATTTTTGTGGAATCTGTAAACCAAGCTCTCTGAGATATTACGAATGTTAAGAAATATATCCATTAACCTGAATGATTATGGTTGCTATCTGTTAGATTGCAAATATTGCATCAACATCAATTTTTCGGCTTTGTCAGTATTTTTAATTAATTTAATTCTTCGCCACTAAAGTTTCTTTATTTTCTTGTGGCAACTTTGGCTAATTTTGAAATTCAAACGTTAATTTTAGCCGTTTCATTTAATTTCTAAATTTTACTTAATTATTTACTTTGTTTTCGATTTAATTATTATTTGTCTTAACTTTTGTTGTTGTTTCCATTAAGGTTTCAACTTTATTAATTTTTAAATTCAAATTTTGCAACGGGACTATTTCTTCGCCATCTTGGCTCGCGTAAGTTTTTGGCGTCATCAGGTCTTAGGCGTCTGTATCTGGAATCGTTTTCCGTTACTTTTTGAATTCCTTTGTGATGGGCTAAGCGAGTGGTTGGTGTTGTTCCAGCTGCGGGCCCCCAGGGCCGGTGGGGCCTGGGGTCTTGTCTTGTCTTGCCTCTGATTTAATTTTTTCGTTAATGTTTTTTATATTCCTGAGTCTGAAGCTGAAGATTCTTTTTTATTCTTCATTGGTATTCCTAAAAGAGGATGCATTATGAAAAGACTCGGTGATGAATGCTTTGAAAGACGAGATGGAAAATTTTCAACAACACTATTCCGGAACAATCTATTGTATTAAGGTGCTTTTGTGAAAGAAAGCATTTCTTTCTTTATGCCGGAACAATCCATGAACGCTGATTTTCAATGATCATCACCTTTTGCGAGATCTGCAGTGTGGGTAATGCCTACAGCATTTTTATTTTTCATCGTGGTGGTGTGTACTCTTAATCACAGAGATCGTGATCATCTTTTTAACGTCTATTCCTGCTCAACATTTTTGTTCTCATCTTCAGCTTTTCCGATTTTGATTTTTTGAATGAGTGATGCAGGCCTAGAGGTATGGCCGAGAAAGGTGCGAAAATGTGCAAGTTGAATACCTCAAAATATCATTAAGTGAATATAAAAAAAATTCACTTTTTCTTAAGTAATATTCATCAATTCAAGAAGTGTTTGTGATGTTGCAGTGAAAAATGTTCATCATTACATCTCTATCAAATTTAGGTTGTCTTTTTTTACTTTGTGTTCTGAAATATAATTCTTAGGCCTGCAGTGCTAATGTGTAGCTACAATTTTTATTTTTTGTTTTGTCTGATAAATGTTCATTTCTGTGCATCAAATATTATGCATATATCTAAATTTTTATGGCAGTAATTAATTTCAATATCAATAATTGTTAAATAAAAAATTATTTAAAATTTAATAAAATTGTTTTTGTTTAATTATTTTTAGCATTGTACTACCACTATATGAAAATGAACTTTTAATTATGTAGCTAGGGTTTTCAGGTCAGCAAAGGTAGGTGAATTATTTCAATATTGCAAGAATGGCTTATTATTGTTATATAATTTAATACCCAGAATTAATTAATTATTCAATATATATTATAATTATATTTTATTTCTGGGCTTCTACCTTGCATCAGTATTTATATAAATTCCTAGCTACCTCCCCCAATTTATAATTTCAATTATTAACATTTGGTGCCGTGTTCAAAAGCAAAATTGTAATATGCAAATTCAAGGTTGAGTTCATGGGTTATTTATTAAATTTAAATTTACTGCCAACTAATTAAAATTTAACAGTGATGCACATGTCAGAGTATTAAAATTATTTTATATTTTTGCTCAATGCTCCAGTCTCCTTCAGGGAAAATGCATTATTTTTGTGAAAATGATTTAATAGTATTATAAATTTCAATTTGTGTATTTCAGTATTTGTATATGATTTGGGTATTTTTATAACTGATATAATATTTCATAACTGTCAGTAGATTTTAAAGTACAATGGCCCAAAGTCTTATCTCTTCACTCACACCTTTCAAAGGTGGTAACGAAAACTTTGATTTTTTTATAAAACAGTTTATTGAGATAGCGAAACTGGAAAAATGGAGTGAGGCTAAAAAAATTTTGGTTCTAAAACTAAATTTAAAAGATGAAGCATTAAAATTCTTAGTGAGCAATCCAAAATTGGAGGAGATAAACCATTTTGATTCTTTGGTAAAAAAGCTTGAAGAAAAATTTTGCAAAAAACCAAATTTTGAAGAAGCTCAAAGGCAATTTAACAATTTAAAACAAAAAGTCAGCCAATCTATTTCAGATTTGGCAGAGCAAGTGAGTTCTACCACTGATAAATTCTCT
>BGPR01002490.1:20709-31603 GCA_013235015.1 Araneus ventricosus | reverse complement strand
AAAAAATTGGGTCCCAAAAATTTCAAATCTGCTGTAGCAATAGCTAAAAACATTGACAATGCTTTGAGTGATGATGGTGCAGAAATAAATGTCACAGATTCTGGTATAAACCAAATTTTATCACAACAATTGAGTACGAATAAACAAATTCTAGAACTATCTGAAAAAGTAAATGCTATATCTTCCCAAAATTTGTGTGTGAATAGTTTGACAGAAGCACCAGCAACCAACTCCAATAATGTTCAAAGTTACCAACAATCTCCATGTCAAATTTGTGGCAAGTTTAACCACAAAGCCAATAATTGTTTTCATTATACCCGTGGCAATTACTACAGGGGTAATGTTAGGCCAAACTACAACAGAACTTTTCGCGCAAATAACTTTCATCCTTATCGCTCTCGTGCAAATCATAGGAGTAATTCTGGAAGAGGTTTCAGAGGTAATTTTAGATCTGTTTCTAATAGAGGTTTCAGAAACAATTTAAACTTTTAGAAGATTCTTGCAAACCACAAAAAAAAGAATTCTCTTTGGCAGGAATCTATAAAAAAAAGAGTTATGATTTCGAAAACAACAAAAAAGTGTCTCATGTAACAAAGAAAAAACAGACTAATGTCAAAGTGTTAGAAAGGCATGATGGTGAGAAATCTAAGGATAAAAATGTAATCAAAAAGCAAAATTCTCAAACTAATAAATCAAAAAATAAAAACTCAACTAAACAGCCAAATCAAAATAAAAAAAAAAAAATTTTAGATAACTCAGAAACCAAAATATTAATGTCATGCACTAACAATAGCAACAATCTTCCAATTGTAAATATAAAAATTTGTGGTATTCAGTTAAAATGTCTCATTGATTCAGGCGCTAATGTAAGTTTAATTCAGCCACACATTGTTGATCAAATCAAAACAAAAACTAAGGTTGAGTATATTTCAAGAATGGTCAGAATTAAAACAATAGATAACACAGTTGTTCCATACATGTCAGCAATTAATTTAAAATTCAAAATTGAAAAAAAATGGTTCTCGAATCAATTTTTTGTCACGTTAAACTCTTGGAATGCTCAGTATCATGCTATTCTTGGTTATGATTTCTTACAAAGAAATAAAGTTGTCATAGACACTGTAAACAAACAACTTCTAGTTGGTAATCAAAAATTTGATTTTGAGGAAAATTCTCCTACCAATGTTTGCAGTGAGACTACTGATTGTGACATATCTGAAAGTGACAAAAACAAAAAAGAAAGTTTTGAGCAAATTAACAACAATTTTGGTGAAAAAGGTAATGTCAGCGAGGAAACTTTTCATGCGCTTAATGTCAAAATAGCCAATAATATTACAGTTCAGCCTTTTTCAATAGAAATTATAAATTTAAAAGTTCCTAAAAATATTTCAAAAAACAAAGATCTAATTTTTATTCCAAAGAAAAATAAACTAGGTTACTTAATCAATGAATCTCTAAATGTTCCCACTAATGCTAATCTTTTTCACACCATAATTGAAAATAACACAAATAAAGTCATTCATGTTAGAAAGAATACAATTATGGGCAAATTATCAACATTTGATGTTAATGACATCATGTCTCCTTCTGAATCTGAAATTTATCAAATTAACAACTTAAACTTAAATGAAATTCATAAAATGCGCAGTGACGAGTTACTCAAATCTGATTTTAAACTTGATCATCTTAATGATAAAGACAAAAAAGACATGCAAGATTTACTTCTTAAAAATTATAAGGTATTTTCAAAATCATACAAAACTCTTGGTGAAACTTCAGCAGTAATCCCAGAATTTTCTCTCCTGCATAATTTTCCTCTTCAAACAAAACCTTATTCCATTCCTCTCATGGCTAAAAAATATGCTCAGCAAGAAATTAACAATCTTTTAGAGGCAGGTATCATTGAACAATCTTCTTCCAGTTATTGTTTTCCTGTAATTTTCATTAAGAAAAAACAAAATCCTAATGACAGTAATTCTGAACCTAAATTCAGAATGGTTGTAGATTATAGACTTCTTAATAGCATAACTGAAACATTCAAGATTTGTCTTCCAAAAATTTCTGAAATCATTAAAAACATTGCAGGTAGGAAAATTTATTGTGTTTTGGATTTGAAGTCAGCTTTCTTCCAAATAAAATTGAGGGATGAGGATAAGCGAAAACTTGCATTCTGTACAGAAATGGGTAATTTTCAACCGACCAGACTTCCTTTTGGCTCAAAAAACAGTACATCTTATTTTCACACACTAATTTCAAAATGTTTAAATGGTATCACAGGTAAAAATGTGCAATTTTTTCTTGATGACATTATTATTGCAGCAGATTCCCTATGTGAACTTAAAGTAACTTTGCAAGCAGTATTTGATAGACTCATAAAATTTAATCTTACTTTGGATCCATCAAAATTGCAATTGTGCAAACCAGAAATTACTTATCTTGGTTTTGATTTAAATGCTAATGGTTTTTCTCCATCAGAACAGAATGTAAACAAAGTTACAAATTTTCCTAGGCCAAAAAATTTAAAGCAGGTACAAATGTTTTTGGGTATGCTAAATTATTTTAGAGGTTTGATTTATGATTATGCAGGTATTGTTGAACAGTTGGTAAAGTTAACAAAGAAAAATACTCCATTTGTTTGGTCAGTTGAATGTGAAAATGCTTTTAACACTGTGCAGGAAATCATTCTCAAAAAACCTACGTTAAAAAACTTTGATCCAAATTTGCCTATTTCATTAATTACTGATGCTAGTAAAATTGCTATTTGTGGTATATTATTGCAAAAGAAAGACAATGTTTACTATCCTTTAGAATTTTTTTCTAGAAAATTAACACCAGCAGAATGTAAATATCCTTCGATACGAAGAGAATTGCTTGCTATTTATGCTTCGGTCAAACATTTTCATGATCAATTATTGGGGGAAAATTTTGAACTCTTAACTGATGCTAAACCATTAACTGAATATCAAAGTCTTGACAAAAAGCCAGAAATAGTTGCTAGGTGGTTATTGTATTTAGGTACTTTTTCATTCACTCCCACTCATATACCTGGTAGTTTAAATCCCGCTGATTTTCTATCCAGAGTTGTGGAAGAAAATTCTTTAAATGTAAACAACATCACTCTTTTTCAACCTAATGATAAACTTTCCATGCAAAACATTTCAATTGAACAAAAGCAAGATGCAATTTTAAGCAAAATTATGAATGATTTATCTGTAAACAAACAATGTAAACAATATTTTCTTGATGTTAATTCAGGTTTGTTAATGATAAAAAATGCACATAAAAATAAAAAGAAAATTGTAAATAGAATTGTAATTCCTAAATCTCTAATTAAAGTTTGTATTGAAACTGCCCATGCTCCACATTTTGGTGTTAGGAAAACTTTTGAATTCATTAGACATAAGTATCAATGGAAAGGTATGTACTTAGATACAAAAAATTTTTGTGAGCATTGTGAAAAATGTCTAGAAAACAAACCAAAAGCCAAATTAACTCAAACACAAATGATTCCCAAAAGAAATCTTGCACCAGGTCAGTGTATTGCTATTGATGTTGTTGGTAAACTTCCTAGGTCCACAGACAACAAAAATTTTATCTTAACTATAATTGATCACTATAGTAGATATTTAGAAGCCTATCCTTTACAAAATATCACTTCTAGAACTATCATTAATTGTTTAAACAAATATTTTGCCAATTTTGGTCTTCCAAAATTTTTAATCACTGACAATGCCACTAATTTTATCTCGAATGAGATGGTGGAATTTTTAGACAGGTTAAATATTCAGCACAGAAAATCTTCAATTTACTATCCAATGGCAAATGGTTTACTTGAGAGAGCTCACAGAACAATGAAAGAAAGTTTGGCATCAATGTGTGAGAGTACTTTTCAATGGTCAGAGAAACTTTTATTTTTCAAATTGTATTATAACAATTCAATTCATTCTGTAACAAAATTTGCTCCAGCAGAAATATTTTTTGGCAGAAAGCAAAATCTACCTTTAGATAGCTTTTTTGAACCTATTACTGTTGAAAATGAATCAAAATATCTGAAAAATATCAGAAATAATATGTATTCCATAAGAAATGAGTTTGCAAAAAATGAGGAACAATATTTCAAAAACAATGCTCCGCACATCAAGGGTCGTAAAGTGCCAAATTTTAATTTGGGCGACAAGGTATTTGTTAAGAATTTTTCTCATCCACATGTGTTCCAGGAGAAATATAAAGGACCTTTTGAGATTATAAAGATTTTAAGAAGTAATAATTATGTCATTAAGAGTCTTAAGGACAACAAAACAATGAAACTTAATGTAAGCAAAATTTTTAAACAAGAGCAGCCTAGGCCAAACCTTAGGAATTAAAGAATTGTTGTGAAAAAGAGAAAAAATTCTTTAAAAATAACATTTATGTCTATAATTGTTTTACAATTTAACTGTGATATAGAATTTTATTTACTTCTTTTTGTATTGATAAATGGCAATCAGAAAAGTGCGCACACATAATAAAAGAGATGTATTATATAGCTTTACAGATGTTTCTTACGATTTTTAATTTCTGTGTCAAGATTGTTATTCTGTATATGATGGTGATGTCTTCCATTTTATATCATTTTACTCATTTTGTCAGGCTGGTCCGAAAATGTAGTGAATAGGATATAGGTCTTGATAGGAGTGAAGGTGTAAGAAATTTTATGTAAAAAAAAAAATTATACTGCATGAATTTGCAGCCCTTTTGAGGCTATATACATCACAACTGATTGACTTTTATTTCAGGGAGTTTCAATTCTGTATCAAGACATATTTATTTTCCTATTGTTTTGAATGCTCGAAATATTTCTAAGAAATGAAGAAATAAATGAATAAATTTGAAAAAATATTTAATATTGTGGATGAAATTGTATGGCATAATTTTTACATGGTATTATGATGTGCTTTGAGATTTTTTTTTTTGTGGTTTCTTGGAGGAGAGTGGAGACAATAAAAGCAAGAATGTAAATATGTATATAATTATGCAATATTTTTAAATTTTATGTGTATAATGCTCTATGTGTTAATAGAGTAAATTTTGAAACTGTTTTCAGGAAAATGCTTCCAGTCAATTTGCAGCAAAATTTTTTTCCCGTTGGGGGGGGGAGATGTTAGATTGCAAATATTGCATCAACATCAATTTTTCGGCTTTGTCAGTATTTTTAATTAATTTAATTCTTCGCCACTAAAGTTTCTTTATTTTCTTGTGGCAACTTTGGCTAATTTTGAAATTCAAACGTTAATTTTAGCCGTTTCATTTAATTTCTAAATTTTACTTAATTATTTACTTTGTTTTCGATTTAATTATTATTTGTCTTAACTTTTGTTGTTGTTTCCATTAAGGTTTCAACTTTATTAATTTTTAAATTCAAATTTTGCAACGGGACTATTTCTTCGCCATCTTGGCTCGCGTAAGTTTTTGGCGTCATCAGGTCTTAGGCGTCTGTATCTGGAATCGTTTTCCGTTACTTTTTGAATTCCTTTGTGATGGGCTAAGCGAGTGGTTGGTGTTGTTCCAGCTGCGGGCCCCCAGGGCCGGTGGGGCCTGGGGTCTTGTCTTGTCTTGCCTCTGATTTAATTTTTTCGTTAATGTTTTTTATATTCCTGAGTCTGAAGCTGAAGATTCTTTTTTATTCTTCATTGGTATTCCTAAAAGAGGATGCATTATGAAAAGACTCGGTGATGAATGCTTTGAAAGACGAGATGGAAAATTTTCAACAACACTATTCCGGAACAATCTATTGTATTAAGGTGCTTTTGTGAAAGAAAGCATTTCTTTCTTTATGCCGGAACAATCCATGAACGCTGATTTTCAATGATCATCACCTTTTGCGAGATCTGCAGTGTGGGTAATGCCTACAGCATTTTTATTTTTCATCGTGGTGGTGTGTACTCTTAATCACAGAGATCGTGATCATCTTTTTAACGTCTATTCCTGCTCAACATTTTTGTTCTCATCTTCAGCTTTTCCGATTTTGATTTTTTGAATGAGTGATGCAGGCCTAGAGGTATGGCCGAGAAAGGTGCGAAAATGTGCAAGTTGAATACCTCAAAATATCATTAAGTGAATATAAAAAAAATTCACTTTTTCTTAAGTAATATTCATCAATTCAAGAAGTGTTTGTGATGTTGCAGTGAAAAATGTTCATCATTACATCTCTATCAAATTTAGGTTGTCTTTTTTTACTTTGTGTTCTGAAATATAATTCTTAGGCCTGCAGTGCTAATGTGTAGCTACAATTTTTATTTTTTGTTTTGTCTGATAAATGTTCATTTCTGTGCATCAAATATTATGCATATATCTAAATTTTTATGGCAGTAATTAATTTCAATATCAATAATTGTTAAATAAAAAATTATTTAAAATTTAATAAAATTGTTTTTGTTTAATTATTTTTAGCATTGTACTACCACTATATGAAAATGAACTTTTAATTATGTAGCTAGGGTTTTCAGGTCAGCAAAGGTAGGTGAATTATTTCAATATTGCAAGAATGGCTTATTATTGTTATATAATTTAATACCCAGAATTAATTAATTATTCAATATATATTATAATTATATTTTATTTCTGGGCTTCTACCTTGCATCAGTATTTATATAAATTCCTAGCTACCTCCCCCAATTTATAATTTCAATTATTAACACTATCTTTTCATTCTTTTTGTCTTGTTTTAATCCAGCTATAATGTCGCTGTCATAAAATGTGCTGCGTTATTTTAATGTTGAAATCAAATGCAGATTTTACAAGAGGAATAAGAATTTTCGAAATATATTGTAAAATAAAACTTTGGCAGAATCCCTCAGCCTCCACAACCGCCAATTCGCCACTTTATTTCACCAAGTTGCAAGCTACTAGCTACTAATATTATGAATGAACAGTCTGACGCCGAATGCGGCTAGTCTATATATTTAAAATAATTTGAAAAACCAAAGGATCAATCCTCAGAACTAACTAATGAACCGATTTTGACGATATTTATTTCATATCAAAGCTTATGACCCCTATAAATGCTATCAAAGACTGTCTATCCCTCATCACCCTCCATTTTTGAGAGATATCCTAAAAACACTAATTCACTGCACATTCTCAACGGGAAAAACTTTTGAGAGAGTCCCCCCCCACAACCACTGGATCGATTCCTCCAATTTTTATTTTAAATGAAACCTCACGACCCTAAATACATCTTCAATGGTTGCTTCTCCATCTCAATTCTACCTTTTCGAGAACAATCGCAAAAACACTATTCTCTGGTAGGGGCAACCTTGACTATGTTCCCAGTCTCAACAACTGGACCGATTTCACCAATTCATCTCACTTTGAAAGTATAGCTAACAAATCAGAGTGCTCTACGTTTATTGTGCAAGTTTAAAATAGTATTTTTGATCAGTACCAGCCACCATTTGAAAAATAAAAAACCACATTTTTTAAAAATTATATTAATGAAGTTGTCGTATTTTTTTCTCTAATTTTAATAAATTTGTAAAAATAGTTTTAGGCATAATTTAAAACAATACTTTTCATTGTTGCAATCTGATTCAAACTGTTGCCAGTGTTTATACAAACAATATTTAATTCCGTGTTTTACTTCCATTATCGAAAGCTAAGGTAATGTCCTAATTTATTTTGCTTTCTTTTTTGTTTCATCAATTTCTCTGTGCAATCTGTAAACGAAGTCCTCTAGAGTAATAATTATATTTTGAAAACAAATTTAGTAAGCTCAATGATTATGGTTGTAGTGTTTTAATTCTTTCTATCAGCATGTTTTAATCCAGATAGCATGCTGCAAGACATAAAATTTGTCGCGTCATTTCCATACTGAAATAAAATGCGTACTTTGCGTACAGAATAAGAAAGGTGACGACGACGTGCAATTAGATGTTAGATGACACACGCAGTTACTTGACTCCAATAGGGACGTTCATGTAGAAATTGAACAGAACAGAAGCAAAACTACTAAAACAACACGGGTTACGTGTCTACAACAATTTGAAGCTTAAAATTACTTTTTTAGGGAAACTATGAGAATCAAATTATTCACATGAGTTTCAACTGAATTCATATTCCCGACAAACAAGCTAGTCGAAGAGGACGGGTAGTATGTAATACAATGAAACCTTTCTGCAGTGGTCACCCACCGTTCCAAGGAAAATGGCCGCTCTAAAAGGTTATTATGTTTTTTTAGTGGGAGTATAAAATATTTAAATAAGACCTAATTTGTCATTTCTAATAAATCTAATTTTAAAATATTTATCCAAAGGAAAAAAGTACTTTATCAGAAAATTGCTCTTTATAAATATTCCTTTCTTTTTGTTTTTTGATTTTAGAAAAAAAGATAAAATTTGTGTCTGCTTGGGTCTTTTAGCTCTTTCGGAGGTCACCTTTTCAATTTTTTTCGATTCTAAAAATACATCCATGATTGTTTCTTCGGTAGTTGTTGAAGAAAGGTAATAATATCGTCTATTTTTCCTAAAGTCGTTGAGCTGAAAGTTTAATACACTGATGGCCGCGACCATTCTAACAAATTTTTTGGCAGAGTTCGAATCAGCACCTGAATGAACACAAATGAACTCTTTAATTCCCAAACCCGGTAGAGTGCGAAATTCATTTTTCTCTTCACATTGGGAAAGAAATGATTAATTTCTATTTGATTTCCAGTGTTGTGTTTGAGTGTGTGAATATTTTTTCCTTCTTTCCTCCATTTTTTCTTTATAAATGTCCACGGTCGGAGAGACGAAAGGAAAGTATTTCATTGAAGTTGAACGCGCAACAAACCCGACTGCTCAGAGGGGTTTGAGTGGTTTTTAAGAGATTTTATTTTAAGATTATGTCTATGGGCCGAAAATTTCCACGCCGAGTAAAAATGGCAGTTGAGAGGAATGACCACAATGTACAGCCGCACTCTTGTGCAATACAGATACTTTATTTTTACCTAATAATTCCGCCGAAAAGTGATCGAAACTGTCGATAGAAAAAAAACATACAAATTTTCATCCGTCTTGTTTATCTCTTAGCCAACCGACTGAAAAGAGTCGGCAAAATGCGACATCTCATTCACTTGTCGCCTTGTCGGTTGTTCTTTGAAATGCAGTGCGAACTACTGATCGAATGGCCGACAATTTAAAGGATGTCGATCATTCTGTTGACTGAACCGTTAATCAGTTCTCAAATTCGGACACAAATCGTTTATCTCGACCGTTTATTATATAACTTAAAGATTGGATTAAAATTATTAGATTCCTTGATATCCTGCTCTCAACATCTCGCAAAATCGCCCTAGACTTTTTCCGACGAAAGTCTTAATTTCTCGCCGACGGGGGGCAATTGCCCCCGGTGGCCCCCCCCCCCCGCTGACGCCGCCTCTGGGTGTTTGCTTCATGAAAATCAAATTCCCACACAAGTGGCATCTTTGTTGGAATCTTGACTACGACCTTTGGCACGTAAGATGATATTTTGCTAACAGGTTGCCGCAGCCCCACTGATCTTAAGAAATATCTGACCACGGTTCAGAATAACGACGTTTGTCCAAAATCGCCCTCTTGTAGCTTAAAATTTATTTTTATCTGACTTTAATATGACTGAACTGAACTTAAGTAACAGTAAACATCGAGAATGGTAATTCACGAACTCTTGTTTATCAAAAACCTTTCGCATAAAATATGGAAGGATGTAGGTTACTTATTTATTTGAGTTTATTTTACAAATGTTTGGTTTTTTTATCCCTTGTTCTACCCAGCGGTAGTTTATAAATTCAGAAACCGTCTTTGCATTCAGAGATATTTCTTAAAATTTGTAACACACACATCCAAAAAATGGTGCTTTAAATCTCTTATTATCCCAAAACCCTTTCATTCAGTTATAACGTTCAAATACTTGTTTAACAATCTGTCATTTTCTGAATAACTGATCTATGACATAAATGCGAGCAATAATAAGACTGGCACACATACAGTGTATGTATACTTAAGTAAAACCATTTTTTTCATCTGAATTTCAAAATAGAAAAACTTAAACAAAATAAATATGGGGAGAACGATTTTAAAGAAGAGACAAAGAAAGAAAGATACACGACTGGCCGAATACCTGTATTAGATCTGTAACTTCTAGGCCTACGTCTAGGTCAAGTTAGATTTACAGAATCAATAGAGGCGAGATTTATTAATATAATCGCTGAGGTAGTCAGTACATAGAACAATTGATACTCAAGTGCTTCATATTAACTAGCACGATATTAAACTATTCAGCTTCTCATCATAACGCCTGTATTCAACATATATCAGAAGTATACCATTGTGAGAATCTACTTAGCTGGTAACTCAGTAAAAGCAAGACTACCCGATAACCAAATATCAAATTTAATAAAACAAAAACTAAATTAAAATCCTAAATCAAATCATAAAATCATTACACTGCTAGCTATCAAATGATACAAAAACCAGAAGAGAATGAACAGTAAAAATCAGTCCTTAAATACTGCAACAGGCTCGTCGCTATTGGTCGATGGATGACATTATAAAGAGGGTGGATCCGATCTACATGTAATTACAATTCAGGATATTGCCAGATGCCGCGATGATGCCACAGATCTTTGCATTTAAACTACATGCATTAGTAACAAAAATATCAATTTTTCACCTCTACATTCATGGAATATTTTTAACGCTTTCATGTACAGTGAAAGCTCTACTTTAATTCTTATATTTGATTCATTGATATCTGGTACTTTTATTCTTTATCTAGAGAAGCAAATTCATCCGAACTGCGAATAGTGCTAAAAGTCAAAAAGATTCTCTTCTAGTTTCGGAAAATCATAAACCCACCAATGCACCATCAAATAAACGGGTCTATTCTGGTACCCCCGGTT
>BGPR01002490.1:0-18873 GCA_013235015.1 Araneus ventricosus | reverse complement strand
AGTTGATTTCAATCCATTTTCGCTGGAAAAATAAATTATTCTTCGTGGGTTGTTTTTCCTGTGCATTTTAAGGAGAGGATTTAAAATAATAATAAAAAAATGCTCTCTGAATGAAAAATATTTTTAAAAAACTACAGAGACGTTCTTCACGGTAACCTTTGAGATTTTTTCATTATTCTAATTTTAACAAGTTTTTCGGTTTCTTTATCATTATTTTTATTCATACAGTCTAGCTGACTTTCTCAAAATTAAATACTTTTACTATTTTAGTTTATGATTCGTAATGAAAAAGAATTTTTATAGGTTTCAATTAAGAGATTCTTTATACGAGTGTTTTAAATTCTTTAAGTCAATTTTCATCTTCCAGCAGAAAATAAAAGTCTAGATAATTACTTTATTAACAGCTAAAGAGATATGAAGAAGCAAAAGGATCCATTCTTCTTTGTATGCGTGATGCGAAATAAGAATGAAAAAAGAAAAAGCCTGCTCAGATGAAAAAAGCGTCTGATACAAGAAACACTTTTTTTTACTTCTCCTATTATTAGCATTTCTATATCTTCAGTGCTTATTCTCTTTAATTGTTTTCTTGGAGACTTTTTTCAACAGCTGACATAACAAATAACGCTTAATTATTTTTAATTGGAACGTTTTATAATGCAGTTTTAAAAGTTATGTAACAAAAAGCTGTATTATTATGCAGTTAAAAATGCGTAGTCGCGGTACATTAATTGAAAGAAAAGGGATTTTGTAGTAACAAAAGGAATTTACTGCCTAAAAGCATTCAAGTCTGTTGAACTGTTTGGTTTGTTTTAATAATTTTCTTTCTTTTTAATATCTAGTCGGGTCACCTTTCGTCACGATTAGAACTTTCATTTCTGTTGAATATGGCATGATTGCCTAGTCACTTTTATTTATATCTCTTTTATCCATATTGTAAATGCAGCAGGCAAAGGTTGCAGACTTTCGAGCGTTTTTATACATGTTCGAGGTCATGTGACCGGTAGGCGTTGTCAAAGCATCCAGTTAATGTTTTCCCACCACAAAGCAATGCCATACCAATTTAAGTAGTCCAATCAAAATAAAAAAAAGCCTGTTTTGTATTGTGCACACTACCTTCAAATAATGATGCATCGCAAAAGGAAAAGAACTGGGCGCCTTCATGCCTAACGTTAGGGCATGAAGCCTGTATAAAAGCAGGTTTTTGGCGGAATCGGGTTTCGAGCTTCGAACCCTCCGATTACCAAAGTACCTTACCATTAGGCACTACAGCTGAAACATTTGTATGAGAACATCAAACAATATTGGGAACTGCCTTACGCTGAATCAAGTTATTTGAGAACAGGAATTTGTTGACACAGCATAACAGCTACATATGGTGATTTAAAAGGGTTACGACAAGTATTTAATGCACACATCAAAACGGATCTCCACAGAAACTTAATCTTTATTCCAGTCAAAGACGTAACGAAAACAGGATGAATCGGTATAGCATATGTGCGATGACTACATGTATAAAAATGCCTACAAGCTTTTTCTTTCTCTAGTCTTCGACCTCTTTATGTGACTTTTGGTTGATGATTTTGGGTGTCTTTAGATTCGTTATACCCTGACCGATGCCATAATGTAATACAAAATAGTTTAATACATTGAGTGAGTTGTCTTATCAGGTCAAAATTTCTATGTGAAGTCTACGGGCAGAAAATAGATTTTTGCCCAGCAGGAGATAAACCCTCGAACAGAGCGAGTGATATCAAGCCAATATCGTCGCCAATTAAAGTCAACTATTGCTAAGCGCGTGTATATTGTTTCAAAAGTCTTTATGTGGGTGTATGGTGTAAACAATCCAACGCGCAGGATAATGGAGAATGAAGGTTTATTTACAAATATACAGGAAAACACGTAGCACAGGTACAGGAAACAATAGCTCTCGCACAGATTACCAATGTAAACAGACAACAATTCACAGGTAATAACAGTTCAGCACTTTGATATTTAACAACGCAAACAGTCAGCAAATAACTAGTAGCGACAATAACTGCACTTTCAATAGCGCTCAGCTCACCAGCTTCCTAGCTCGCACTGCGGACGAAACTCTAAAGTCGTTCCCAATGGATCAACACTACTCCCTCTGATCCAGGAGCGGTCCTTATATACTCTCTCCAACAGGCCGTGACGTCACATGGAGTTTTCTCGTATATTCAAGCGTATTCCCTTTCCTAATAGAAATATTGAGAAAAGGGTTGCATTTTCTGGAATCATCTATTTGTAGCCAAGTCGCCAAAGTGGTCGCCAAGGTCAGGGATCCCGGAACAGCCGCTGCTCGTCAATTCATGCTTAATCTTGTAAAACTCTCTTCCCAACCATAAGACTAACATTGCTGGGAAGCGACTTTCCATGTTCGTAACAATATGAAACCAGTAGTGCAGCGAAGTGGAATCGGGTATTGATAAACTACGTTTATTGTATATTGTTATCCATAACATACTGTTATATAAATAACAGTATGTTATGGATGTTTTCTTAAAATTTGAACCGTATCGGTTAAACTTTAAATATTTGCAACTGGCTTTTTTCCAAATATTTTATGTTTGCATAGATAACATCGAGCAATCTGTTTGTTTATTTTTAATTCATGTGACAGCTAAATGAAATGGATAAACATTGGTGGATATCTTAGACACACACACACTTCTCACCAAGATTTCATTTGTGCCGAATGTTTTGTGAAACTAAATCGACAGTAATGAGTGCTATTGATTGTGGAATGTTCCGTTCCACAAACCTTTCGTTGCGAAAACAATACATGGTGGAACACACGTATGCTTGGCAAAATTTTCAAAAAGCAAACTCTGAACTAGGATAAACCTCCATACTAATAATATTAATGAAGACTACAAATGAGGGCTTATATGGTTTAGTAATTTAAAATTTGCATTATTTCAGTGAATTGTTTCAGCTTGGATTAATAAATATTTGAAAAATTTCGCAAACTTTGGGTTTGATAGACTTAATCCTCTCAGCAGCGAGGCGGTCCCGGGTGGTTTAAAAATTTCCCCGTAACGGCGACGAAGGCCTGTCTGAAGCGGTTGGTTTCTTTTTAGGGGAGGTGAGGTTCTGAGATCGCTTAGGAGATAAGCGCGGTAGGAGGTTCAGTTATCCTTGCCAACCACAGCCCGTTTCCCTGCGCCTTAAGGGAAGGTTATAGCGTGGGGTGGGGTGGAGGGGTAAATGACCACCCAGGTTGGGAGAGTTCAAATCAAGTCGCTTCCTCCCCAAAACTCACGGTTTTAAAATGGTTAGAAGAAAAAAGTCGCCTCGGGATTAAAGAGTTTAATATAATTACCAATGTTATGAGTTAGCCGGTTAGTGGAGGAAAGCGGCAAGTGTAAAGTAAGTTAGATACCCTTTAGTTTCAAAATTCTATGTATTTTGTTTTATTCCAACCAGACACAAAATAAAATATGAATTGATCTCTTTTCTGAAATTATTCATCAGAAAAAGTAAGACGCTTTTATAGAGTAGTTGAAAAACTAAGAGTCAATATAAATACGGAATGACTTAAATTTGTTGTATGCATTTCCTTCCTACTTTATCCTCTTTCAATATTCTTTTTGTGGAACAAAATAGAAATGACTTCTTTCCCATTTTCAGACACAATTCTTTTTAAACACACAAAAAAGAAAGAAAAAATAAATTCAAATGACAGATGCGAATTAGCGAGCCTTCTGTTTCGACTTTAGAAAAAAAGGTAGAGTCTACAAGTTCCTGGCCTGCCATATTTTTTTTAGATCTTACGAATAAATTCAAATTATTTTTTCCACAAAGAAAGGAGCTACCCCAAAGCCATTTTTCAATTCCGTTGCCTTCCCTTTTGCTTTACACTTACATCAGCAACCTCAAAAGAACAGAAAATTAAATTTACACAAATACGATAGCTTTCTAATTTTTTCTTCCAAATTCGTCTTCTCTCCTGTCATGTTTTTCAGTTCATTTCTTTTTCATTTTCTTCTTTCAGTGTTTTTCATTGTCGGTTGAGTTGTTTCTGTGTTTTTTTTATTCGATCCTTCAATAATTCGGAAAAATGTTGCCTTTGTTAAAAATGATCCTTTTGAAAGTAAAGATTTTTATTTATTTATTTTTATGTGCGTATGGTTTGAACTTATTCGTCAACTTTTTTTATTTAAAGAATACATTTTCTTAACTTAGAATTTCAGATAAGAAAACTAAATTATTGCAGAAATATATAAAAATTAAGACAATATTACAATTTTTATAATGGCATCTATTAAATAAATATTTAAAAATTAAAAACGATATTTATTTTACTATGAAGTTTTTTCAACTATTCAATAAACAAGTAATTACTAATAGTGAGTAAATTAACCGGATGAATACTTATTCCCTTTTCATCTCAAAAATATAGTAGAAAGAATCAGCTATAGCCAAGAATGTGGTATCCAGGTATAGTAAACGGCTATGCGTTATCATGCAGTATCCTCTATCGGTAAATTACAGATTCAGCGTTTCTATCTTGAAAACTATAGAAAACAAAACACATTCAATGACGAAGTTGTAGAATATGGCCGTTTCAGTAATTAAAATTTATAGTGCATAAAGGTCTCATAAATAGTGTGACCAGTGCAGCTCAGAATAAACGAAAACTATATCAGAACTATGAAGAACCGCAAAACGCCAATTTTCTCCGAAAGCGAAATGAGAACTTCTAAGCTGATGCATAGGAATCCCTTAAATCAGAAAATGACCATATACAAATATCCCGTAAAATCTTTGAGATAGTACATGAAAAAATGAAACCGGAAATTATCTGAAAATAAAAAATAAAAGAACGTGAAGTTTTCATCTTTATTTATTGCTACCACAAGTGCTCGTAACTATCCATATCACAATAAGTAAAACTATTTACTAATAAGCTGAATATTATAGTACTAGAAAAGCACCTGTCATACCATGACGGATGCAAATTGCATCTTCATTTGAGAAATTTCCTTCAAATTTGTCGTGTGTAAATAGATGTATATGCGAGACAAATGTTTAATATTGATTGAAAACAAATTAAATAAACATAGGTTTTATGACAGGAAATATTTTTAATTAAAATTATTTACATATTTCTATAATCAAAAAACCTCTTGGTAAACAACATTCCGTGTGAAGTATTTTTCGTTGTTTAACAATTTTATTATCATTCAATAACCATGAAATTCTGAACTTGTCAAACGTAAGTCAAAAGTTAAAATTTCAAAGGAATTCTTTTTCGAAATTCTACTTAAAACACACTTCTCTGCTTGTCAAACGTTGCCAAAAAATATTCTCAAATTATATCATCACGATTGCAATAAATAACCGGATGCATCGTAGCGCCCAAACTATATCACGCGCAAGATATACCACTGGCGTAATTTACTACTTTCTATTGAAAAGAGGAAATTAATTTGAAATATATGATTAATATAATTTAAAATTTCTCGGGAAATATTGATAATTGTGAGATAAATTTTATATCAATAGATAGTAAATTTTATTTCACTATGTTAAGACTATTAAACTTGAAATTAGAACGACAATTACTCTTTTAAATTTAAAATTACAGAAATTTAGGTTCTCTAATAATGAAATAATGCTGTTTAACGTCTCGCAGCGCTATGGCGCGAGTTTTATTGTTGGTGACGTCAGAGTGTTATCGAGAGACAGATCTGGGCTATTATATTAGTAATCCTTAACCACTTACTATCGTGAATTCGGAAACTAGTGAGGACATGAAAACCATCACCAGCTCCAAATGCTGTAGTTAAGGGCATCTGGTGACTCTGATAACTATTAGGAACGTAACCAGAACATTCATTTTCGATGCTTATCGCTTCGAGAGAATGGAATAATTTATCCCTATATCGCCAGGGTGAGACAGATGTGGACTGAGGAAGGCAAGAAATATAAGGCTATAGAAGAAAATGAAGTGTCAGGATTATTGACGATTAAAGCATGAGATAATAAAATAGCAAATTGCTAATAACTTCTCTGAATTAAACTGTTAAAACTACACAGATCTGCAACGAAAAAAATTGTCTAAAAATAATTAGCGTTTTTTTATAGTTTTTTCATGCTAATTATTGGAAAAATAATTCAAAAATTCCATAACGTACAGTTATATCACAATTCACAGCTACGAATTTTGTATATTTAAGTGTAATGTAATAATATGTGTATGAATCTGTTAAACATATTTACAGATTTTAAATAATAATTTTTCCGTATGAATTCTATCCAAAGAACAATAAATTATTATTTATTAAAGATTTTCCTCTAAACTGGCTAACTGCCCGTTAAACACAACAGTAAAGCCAGGGGAAAAGGTTAAAACCGGATCATTAGCCTGTATCTGTGCATGTCTGTCCTCCGCGTTCGCCTCCGTCATTCTCCTTCCTGCCATTTTTCCTACATCCTCATCAATATCTCTCTAAGTTAAATTCTGTACATTTGTATTTAATTCCGAGTTTTGCGTTGAAGTGCTTTTAGTTGGTGTTGCCGTTGACAGAAATGGCTTCCAGAAGATGTGTTAATTCACCAGATTGTTTCTGCTACACTTGTGGTAAATATATAGTAACCAGCGGGAGTGGACTCCCCTAAACTTTCTCGTATACTCCTAACACATGTAGAGAAAAAAATAAGCTGAAAGGCAGCGAAACGAACAAGAACCCCTAACTCAGTGGAGAAAAATAATAAGCGAAACGTCATACCACGATTTCCGAAGGTCGTCCAACGCGGAAGTGGAATTAAAAGCAGGTGTGATTACCAATAGGGCTGGGTGTAAAATAAAGAAAACGAAATTTGCAATTTGGACGCCTTTTTTTTAACCGATTGACACAAAAATTGGACACGAATCTACCATTAAGGTAAGAAGGCCACATACCAAATTTCTTTATCAAAGTATTTTTTTAAAGAAGTTAATGCCTTCAAAAGTATGCGATTATACAGACCGACAGACAGTCAACCCTTTGACGGATTTGGACCAACATTTGATACGCACCTACATTCCTGATGATAAAACTGTGTACCAAATTTTATCTATCTAGCTATTCAAGTCTTTGAGTTATAGTGTTAACATGAACGCGGACAGACAGTAAGACTCCCCGTAGACGGATTTTGTCCAAACTTTGATAGAAACCTACAAATTATGTGTAAAGATCACATACAAAATTTCATCCTTGTAGCTCTAAAAGTTTTCGACTTATCGTGTTAACAGACATTCCAACATTGTGTTTTTCGAACTCAGGGAGGTCTAAAACGTGGAGATTTGTCAAAATCTCGAGATCGAATTCTTTGACGATTACAATACTTTCTCTTTGTATACTTCGTATACGAGAAAATAAAAAGACAACAAAGAAACATTTTAGATTGTGTGGTAAAAGCGTCCTTTGCTTATTTGGGCATGAAATTTTGGATCAAGGAAAGCCTTGGGTTTCACAAACAGTTTGCACCTCTTTTGTAGAAGAGTTAAGATAAGTGCTGTGCACCAATACCAATGGTTTGGAGACAGTCCAAAAGTCATACTGATTACTTTTATTTTTGAACATGCGATGTGAAAAGTTTCATTCAAAAAATAGCAGATATTTTATCTTAGCATCCCATCTACCAGACACCCTACCTTTCACGGACCTGGTGTGCCAGTCATGCCCCTTCTAATTATATTGCAAAATACCGTTTCATATGAAATTAAGCCTAATGAAACAAAATGTCATTACAAACTTTTGCCCAAAAACCCAGCATTACAAAATGAAAGAGAATGTTTCGAATATCATAGCTAACATTTCCCGAGTTTATCCGAAGTGGAGCTGATGGAAGGGGTATTTTTAGAACCTGTCATCAGAAAATTGATGAAAAATGGAAATTTTGATCTCAAAATGAAAACAAACGAGAGAAAGTAAAAAAAAAAGTAGCAATTAGCTTTCTTGAAATCTAAAGAGACCCGAATATAAAGATATTAGGATTAAAAATTGTTTAAAAAAGTTTATTTCCTCCATTCTATTTCTTTGGAAATTTGGATCCAATCAGGAAGTAAGCAAGGTAAAAAATTTCACCAAGACATAAAGGAAATTGAAAGACGATAACAAGAAGGAAGGAATATTAACGTAATAGCCGACCACGTTATCTTTATCAAACTCATACCCCAGAACTCGGAGCCACACGGCTCCCTGTCGGTTGGATAGGAATACGTGAAGCTTTATTGAAAGCCCCCCCCCGTAAGAAAAAAAGCTCCAGACTTCCCACTTGAACTTTTGCAGCAATTTTTGAGTAATACCAAAATAATAATAATAAATAATAAATAAATATAAAGTAATAATAATGAATATAATAAATAAATAATAATAAATAAAAATAAATATAAAATAATAATAAAAAATATAATAAATAAATAAATAATAATAAATGAAAAATAAATATAAAATAATAGTAAATGAATTAAAATAATAATAAAAAATAGCCTACCACTACTGGACGTCGAAACGAGACAATTCCTGGCAAGTTCTCCAAAAGAAAAGTGGAAAAAGAAATTTTTAGAAAACAGAAAATGCTACCATAAAGGATTTATAACTTTTTTTGTAAGCACATTTATCATTTACATCATAACAGAGCTGGGATATACGAGGATGGATCCAAAAGAAAAAAGTTACTAGGGTAATAAAAAATTACTTATTAACAATAAACAGAAAATACGAAAGAGAACTAAGAGGCATACTTGCCGATCACTTTTCCACATAATCACCAAATCTTTTTAGGAATTTATCTGAACGCAGGACCAAATTGTTTAACACTGCTTGCTAGAAATTACGTCCTGCCCTTTGAGCAAGTGTTTTCACATCACTATCTGAAAAGAACCTTGCTCCATATAAGTGTATGGAACCCAGATTGGGTGCCAAATCTGGGTTGTATGGGGGGGGGCTCCAAACTTCCCACTTTAACTTCTGCAGCAATTCTTAAGTTTTGCGAGCAATGTGGGTATTGTCATACAGGAGGACAACACCATCACTCCACATGCTAGGGCGTCTGCGTCGGAAGACTTCACGATGACCCAGTGACTATTCTTTTTCCAAAATTGAATGAGCACTTATCTGGAACAAGGTTCTCTTCAGGGAGTGACATGAAAACAGCTGCCGAAATTGGCTCTATAGAAAAGACGAGATTTCTACCAAGACGGGTTAAACAAGTTGATCCCGCGTTCAGATAAATGCATAAATAGTTTTGGTGATTATGTCGAAAAGTGATCGGCGATTATGTCTCTTATTTCCCTTTTGTATCTTCTGTCTAATGTTAATAAATAATTTTTATTAACCTTGTAAACTTTTTATGGATCCATCCTTATGAATGTAAAATATATATTTATGCGGTGTGATAAAATAATAAAAATAATAATAAATAAAAAACATTTTGCAAACAATTTAAAACATTTTGATTGAGTTATTTTTACCAAAATGTCAACTCGTTTTGTGAAAAAAAATACTTTACGTGATAGGAAAAAAAATGAATTTCATTTTTAAAATCAGCACTGAAAATAACATAATAATCGATTATCAATACTAAAACAATTTTTCAAAAGGTATTTTTTTGCAGACATGTGCTATTAACTTCTAAATTTCTGACAGTCTTTGCTTGGTGACTCTCTTTACAATGAATGTCCATTGACAAGGCATATGTAAAGACACATATGTTTATTATAACTAAAGAAATAATTCAAAAGGCACAATAATGCTGAATAGTTAACTTGGCTGCGACAAAAATACCGACTATAACTCTTATATTGTCTATGGCAGAACATAATTACACAAACAGCAAAGAATTGATTCAACTGGTTGACAACCATCACAGAAACCTAGAGGAGGAAAGTTAATGTTCAGATTTAGATAACTCTCTCCCGCGGTATTTGGCCTAACTGTAGCGGGGTCTCTGCCTGCCCTGATTCCCGGCTTTCCTAATTTATATATCTGGGCAAGGCTGTTATCAACAATGGAGAAATACACACCTATAATCGCACATTCTACTCATATCCCTGCAAATTGGTCTGTTCGCTCTCATGTGGGTCGTTCTCTCAGATACTTTCCATTAGCAAAGCGCACATGCTAAGCAAAATTAGTTCTCAGGCTTTATACATTACTGCCACTGTTTATGATTTGAATGCCTTGCCACTTCATATCGGGTAAATGCTAACGAACACGACCCAAGAGAATGCAGTTACAAATAAATATTTCAAAAAGCGCTTTCTTTACACTGATGTAAGGAAAAGAATGGCTAAAATATTTTGAACAGACAAATAATGGAATCTAGATGATAAAGTTCCCTTCATTTCATGATGAGTAAATAAGGTCATGATATTTTAAGCGTGTAATTTACCAGTGGAGGCTATTGGGTGGAAAAAGTAGGGGGGAGCAAAAAATTTATAGACCTCTAAAAGTACTCGGGAGTATAAGGGATCGACTACAAAATTTAGAAATTAGTTACAAAATTAGCTGCTTTTCCGGACACTATTGGTTCTTTTATAATTCCTAGTTTTGCGTAGCTAAAATGAAATAAAAATATTATTTTTCCCGCAAAAACTAGAAGGGGACCGTCCCCCACCCATATTCGCAACCACTGTAATTTTGGAAGCAAATTTTAGGTTAAGGTTGTGTGGTGGAGTCTCTTCCTTTATATCGAAGGGTTGTCGGTTCGAGACCTGATTCAATGAAAGATACGCCGTTTTCATTGGGATGGTGGACGCTGAATCTATACGCCGTGTTCAAGGGGATGGTGCACGCTAAATCTATACGCCGTGTTCAAGGGGATGGTGCACGCTAAATCTATACGCCGTGTTCACGCGGATGGCGCGCGAAATATCCATCGAGGATTTACATGACCTCCAGCTGGTGTAGCGTAAAAGTTTGACGAGAGAGGCAAGGCGAGATAGTCTTCCTTGTCATCTGACCAAGGTTCAAAATGGCGAGGTTTGTCTCAGAAATGCAAATAGATTACTTTCATGTATCAAAAAGTTCTGAGAAGAACCATCTATAGAGAGCCTTTTTTATGTCCCCGTAAGAAAAAAAATCCGTTATTACCTAGAACTAGGCATTACATATTCTTTTTCTCCCTCTTTATCAATAAACCTATCAATCACATATGGATTGATACAATACGACAGGGGGCTAAAACTATCTACAAGGTAATTGGAGATATGAAGCATTAGTTATTTTATAGGGGATAAAGAAATTCTAATGGTTTAACAACGCGAGCGGTACCGTCGACAAGAAAAAATAGTTAAGAAAGACTCCTGGGATTCCAAGGCTTCCGAGAACAATTTAAATTATGGACTTCAAAAATTTCCACGCAGGTCTCTCAATATAAATAAAAAAATTACTTCTAAACTAACAAGGAGAGGGCACGACTTGGGAAATTCAGTTCGGTATGAAACTTGGCATATTAGAAGCACACCTTTAGGGTGTTCGCCCATTAATCTAATAAAGTGCAATGGCCAGCCAATTCGGAAAAAATGGCCCTCAAACTTTGGGAACAGCTTATATACCAGTAAGTGATCGCCCTTATTTGCGGCCAAATGGCTCAGGTTTCAGCGAGCTTGCCTATTGTCCGCTTGGTCAACGGTTCGGCCCTCGCAATGTTTTTTTCATTTTTATTTTTTCCAAAATTATTTCAAATTAAATGAAAAATTAAAGAAATATTTTTTAATTAAAATATTAATTATTTTTATGCATAAAATACCTTTTCATTCATAAGCTATTTGAATTATAGTTAACATTTAATTTGTTAGCAGTAAAATAATTATAAACACAACTTTAATGGTGATAAATGGTAATTAAAATGATGCACATCATGAAACAGTTTTGTTTAGGCTTTATCACTCATAAATTTTAGAAATTCATTCTACATTTATTAATTAATTTTAAATTTATCTTTCATTCACTACAGTAATTCTATATTTCTACGTTTAATTACATACAAGAACCAAAATGATAATTATCATGGAAACATTGGAAAAGAATTTTTAACATCTTGCACAATTAATAAACGACGATTGTTCACAAGAACAACGGTTCTTTAAATGATTCTTGTGCGATTCCATCTTCAATCTCCGATACACTAACGATACATTTATTCATATAATATTTTTACATTCTGTATCATGCTAATTTAATCAGAGAACAATACGAAACACTTCAAAATCGAAGGTGAATAACACGTTTGTTTAGAATTTCTAAGGAAATAAGAATATCACTATAGACGAATTTCATACGATAGTGAGTAAAAACAATTACACATTTGTCCCTTTTCAATCATTGAAATTTTGTACCATCTGCCTACGCTTAATAGATTAACAGCTGCTCTCTACCATTTACATTCGATCATTAAAATATTAGACAGTCCGCAAATGTATTCAATGCGTTAAACATCTGCTCTCTTTTGTTTTCAAGATAAGGTGAAAACGAATTATTGGTAGATATAAAAACCCAATAATTAAAAACTTTTAATGATTTTAAGATTACAATTTTAACTACAGTTATTATTTATCACCATTAAAATGTATTTATAATTATTTTACTGCTTATAAATTACATTTTAACTATAATTCAAGTATCAAATAAATGAACAGTTATTTTATGCATAAAATAATTATTATTTTAATTAAAAAATATTTCTTTAATTTTTATTTAATTTGAAATAATTTTGGGAAAAATAAAAATGAAAAAAACACAGCGAGGACCGAAACGTTGATACCTGAGCCATTTGGCCGCTAACTGCTGGCGATCACTTACTGGTATATAAGCTGTGCCCAAAGTTTGAGGGCCATTTTCTCCGAATTGGCTGGCCATTGCACTTTATTAGATTAATGGGTGAACACCCTAAAGGTATGCTACAAATACGCGAAATTTCATCTAGAACTGAATTTTCCAAATCGTGCCCTCTCCTTGTAAGACTCTTCACAATTGTATAAATTTCATTTAACAAGTGTATCAGAATTCTAAAGATCTTTTGCTTCAGAGTCAAAGCTCTGAAAAATGATAATAGACATTTTTTTGAGTAAATAAAGAATTTTATAGATGTTTACTTTCATCAATTATTCTTACGCGCATAACTATACTGCAGACGGAAAGTTTCTCGCTTGCAACTTCAACAAGTAATAAATTATATTGCAAACGATGCATTAAAATTTAGCTCGAGTTATTTCTGAAATTGCTCGGCATATTAAATGAAGATTCAACCATCAATAGAGACTCGTGTTGAAGCATCGTGTCTTCAATTAGACAGATACATGACGCGCATAAGCCAAAATGATTGTGCAGACCAGGATTTGAGCTCAGACGTGTTGACTGTGATAGTCAGTTTGAATAATTGATTAACCAACTCAACATCAATAACTGTTTGCACGGATTAGGCTTAGAATGCTAGGAATAGTTTGCATTGTATTCCCTTCTAATTAGGTACTAATGCATTGAGTTTAAGGATGCTACAGATGCTTATTTCGTTCTTCTCTGCCATAATGACAGGCCCAGGTTTGCCATACAGCCAACCTAGGTCAAGGCCTAGAGCGCAGCCGTCGGGGGTGTTTATACAGAAGAAATAAGAACCAAATATTTACAAATTTTTCAGTATTATTTAGAAAAAGCCACATAAAATGATGTTTTTGAAATTTACATTCGTTAAATTAATATATATTAAGAGGTACATCTTTTGTGGACCTTATCACCTCTTGTCCTTGCACTTCTTTGCATTGAAATGGATTAAAAAGATCGGCCCATTTGAAGGACCCTTCAAGCCTATTCACGGATAAAAGCGCAAACGAAGACGTTCTAATAGGAATTTCAGACGATTTCAAGGAATTCGATGGAGTATTTTTGTAGGTGTTATGATATGTTATTTCATAAGTTGTGTAATTTGGAATTAATTCAAAGATTAAGAAGATTGCATTAAGTGCTTACATGTTTCAAAAATAAATTATTGTATATTAAATTGAAAACTATATATTAACTTTTTCGAAAATGGGGCTCAGAATATGCTTTCGCCTTGGGAGTAGAAATGTATAAATCCGGCCTGTACAAAGACAAAAACGATGCTGAATTTCCAATAGACTCAACTCAGGTTACGCCACGAACATAACTGCTATCTTGCTTCAGATTTTTGATTCTGCAGTAACGCCTCGCCCTTTTTTGCCCTGCAAGATTCGAAATGGATTCCAAAACTGAATAGGATCGGTGCATCAATTGATAATGGATTTATTTTATTGCATAATCATATAACCACAGAACGGTGTAAAAGTCATTTATGATAAATCCTGAGAAAAATCATTTAAATCAATTGTGTGTAGGTTTTAATAAGGCCTATAAAGCAAATTACTATGTTCCCAATCTTCACAAGCAATAAACAAATCAGAAAATATAACACGCTATTTCAACAAATATTTTTATAATTTCTTGTTCAGTGCCAAAGAGAAAAATTCGTTTATGATGCCTCGATTTCTCAATCCTGACTTGAACTCCCATACTGCTCTATTTCGTGAACGCTTCGTGGAAAATTCCAAGTCAAATAATTCCCATAAGGTTAATGAATTCTTATATCAAATGAAAAGTCCAGGAGGGAAACGATAAGGATCCATTTTTTTCTAAATTTGAAGTTTCAGTGCCATCTGATGTAGTTTTACGATATCTACTTGAAAACGAGGAATGTTTGAAGTATTGGACAATTGGGAAAAACAGTGATCTCTCTCAGGAGGGAAGATTGATGAAGTACCCATCGTGGTACTTTTTTTGGTGGCTACACTAGTTAAAAGGTGGTGCGGAAAGATCCGAAAAGAAGAAAAGGACAACCTACAATTCAACCACTTAAGACTTTATACCAGAGGCCCTTACCAGTTTCATCGGCAAAGTATATAAGCATCTTCCAACATCTAAAGAAATTTGTGGTTAACCCTTTGAGGACGACTGTCACGCGGGCCTGCTGGCTTCTCGTAGCGGCAGTCCTAAAAGGGTTAAACCTAAGGCAAGGTTATTATTATTATTACTCAACAGGGAGGGAACCGACCAAATAAGGTTTGAGGTTATACAAAACTATCTCAGAGTAAAGATGAAATATAGAGGGCACTCCCGATTATCCGGGTTAATCAACGGGAGGGATCACACGGACAATAGAAAAACACGGATAATCCGAAAACTCTTTTTTATTCAAAGAAAAAATCAACATCAGTACAAAACTATAAAAATTACTTACATTTGAATGCTGTATAACATCAAACTAGGAATTTTTCCTTTTAACATTTACTGCTTTAAAAAATCTGTAATGCGTCTTTGCTTCTGCTCTTTGTTTATCTCTTGTCCTATATAGGCACATATTTTACGAACCGCAGTAATGTCACCGTAAGCAAATCCTCTTTGTCCCATTTAATCTAACAAAGTTTCCACAGATTGTAGAGCAGAAGAATGAGAAATTGTATTTCCCTCATGTATTACATCTTCTGCATCAGTACTAGATGATTCTCCATTATCAAGTTTTTGAAGGATTTCTAATTTTTTTTTAACATTTAAAACGTTTCGTTTTCGTTTCACACCACTCGTTTTTACAAGTAAAAAATTTCACGCTACTAACTAACTATAAACAAGACGTAAAAACTAAAGGAACACGTGCGAAAGTGAAGGAAGACGAAGAAGTTAAAGAATGACGTGTCAGGGAGAATCGTATTCGTACGAGAAAGAGCTAGCAGGAAGTGGATGATTCATTTCTCAGAAAATTAGGGGTTGAACCGGTAGAGATTGCACGTGGAGGAAGAATAAAAATCTATTCCTTAGCCTCCGCCGGCACGGCTGACTAGTTTCACGGAATGAATCTCTTGATCGAACATCAACATCGATTTTGCATGCATGATAAGCGTGAAAATGTTTATCTTTAAATTTTTTGGGAGTCCGGAATGAGCACGGATAATCCGCAAACCGGATAATCCGCGCACGGATAATAGAGAGTATACTGTAGAAGGAAGAGGAAAAATAATTAAAACAACAACAATAATTAATACATAAAGTAATCTGAAACAGTCTGCAATGAATGTCTAAATTGCTGGTGGATGCCAGAAAAGTCTTTCTTAATCCATGATGATATTATGCCTTCGTTCATGAAGGATCATCATAATATCCATGAGAAGTGCCAGGGATCTTTTGTCTTGGACAATATTTTCACACCACGTCGAAAGGTTTTCAGCACTGGGCTTCGTGAAATGAAAGGGTTTTGTCACTGGGAAAACTGTTGCGTAGTGGTTTGGATCACCTTTATCACCGTAGACGCATCGATCGTGTGAACATAAACTGAACCTGTTAAGATAGGTCACGAAGAGCCCATGCGCTGTGATGAATTGGTTGATTTTTGAGTTGAATGAAGCTCGATTAATGTTGACTTGAGGTACGCAAAGGTAGGTTCGCCGTCCCGTTTCCGAAAGGTTCCATCTATCCTGCCAGATTTCAAGGGAACACTTTTTGAGGTATTTTTAAGACTAGATTTAGGGAGAACGATCTTGAGGTTGAGAGTACTGCCATGAGTACCCTCTCTTGCTAACTGGTCAGCAACCTCGTTAACTAGCACACGCGAATGTCCTTTGACCCAGGAGATGACAACTTCGGTTGTTAAGGAGCTCCAGGTGTTCAGGGTTTCCCGGGCAATAGTTGAGAATGGCTGGAGAGCCGCAAGAGCTTTCAGGAACGATTGGCTATCTTTAAGAATAGTGCATTTTGCCAGGGGCTCTTGTGATAACCAGCGCACGGCTTTTCTCAATGCTATCATCTCAGCTTGACGACAAGATGCTTAGTGCTGTAGTTGGTGAGAATGCGTAGAATATTTTTGTTGGTAAAGTAGTTGAGCCAGAAAATAAGGCAGAAGGATTTTTCGCTGTAATTTTTATACTTTTATATCTGACATTTCAAGACATGAAATATTTTTATCTGCTCAAAATATTATTATTATTGTATAAATAAGTTACAGCTGTTTTTGAAATAAATTTTTTGTGACACATCATGATTTGTTGCATTGCCTCAATAAATTAAAATAAAAATAATGGCGATAACATTGTTAGCGACGTGTTCAGGAGACCAGTACTTCGTTTTTTGTTTCCTGCAAAATTGAAAAATTGGACCCTTCAGATGAAACCCACGTTATATATTAAACCCACTTGAAACGGTGCAGATTAATGGACTGCCTCCTTAACCTCATTTGCTTAGAACTAACATTGTCCTTCTGTTGAACAATGACTTCATACCGTTCGCTGTTCTCAGTATTATAATTTATTTGACTTCATAATAACTCTTAAGAAACGAAGTGGAAGAGAAATGTCCTCAATTTCTTTTTGTCTCCGCGTTTTGCGGAAATGTTGTAGGCAGATAGAATAATGTTATTTCAAATGGTATAATTGTATCCCGAAACAATTGTCGGAATGAGAATCACGGGAAATGCGAAATTTCTGATAATTTATAATGTTCACAGCAGTGTGCTCAACCCTAGCACCATATTCAGAATTCGCTCACGTGGGCAACGAAGAGGTAATCGCAGGAAGTCAATTAGACACTTTCTAACGAGACCTGCTCATGAGATCGGACTGGGATACAAATGGAAATGAGAATTTGCATAGAATTATCTATGAAGGCTCAGTTTAACAATCTAAGAGGTAATGAGTTATTTTCTTTCACTGTTATTACTTCAAATTCTTGCAAATAAATTACTGAAATTTTATTATTGTCTTAAGATAAGCTAAGGGTTATTATCCAAAATAAATATAATACTAAACCTTCGAAAATTCACTGGATATAATTTAATAATATATATAAATAATTTTATAAAAAAATACTGGATTTATACATTAAATCAGATAGAAACAAAGTTGGCTACGTGGCTCTGACCCTTAGTGCTCACCCCCTTCACAGACTGACCCAAAGAAACCAAACAGAATCTCCAACAATTTCAATAATTTTCAGTGAAACTAGTTTTGTTACACTACGATACATTTTCGCTAAATGCATTAATTAATTTATTAATAAATATCTTGTTTTAAGGTTATTGAAGGGTTATTGGAGACAAACTTCTTAACCTCTGAATTATGCACAGAACCGATAAAAAAATCAGAGTGGTTAAATATGCTATATTGTATATAAGTAACTTAAATATGAAATATTATAAATTTTAGTCAATTAGCAAACAAATTAAAAAAATTATAATAGTAGAACACCAGGATATAATTAAGTAAAAATAAATACTTTTATTTTAACTTCAATTTACACTTATTTTACATGAAATGATTTGAAGCAATTTCTTTGAGCGTGAAAACATACATATACTTCACATTTCTCACAATATATTTCACATTTCGCACAATATACTTCACATTTCTCACAATATATTTCACATTTCTCACAATATACTTCACATTTCTCACAATATACTTCAAATTTCTCACAATATACCTCACATTTCTCACAAAAAGATGTAGTTTTGAAAGTGCAACCTTCCAATTTACATCTCTGTTGCTTTCAACTTCTTTGAGTCATGCAATTTTTCCCGTCAAATCTCGGGTCTGACAGAGGGATTTAACTTATTGTTTGGAGGTGGTAAAGCAGAGCTTCTTACCTGATGAGCGTTCGCGCTTGGTAGGGGCTACTGACTGATTTGAAAATGACACATCTTCTGCTATTTCAAATATGAAGTCTAGTAAATTCATTTAATTTTTCTGAGAAATTCCTGAAAATTTTACATCTCTTTTGCACTCTAACCAAGAATTTATTATAGCCAAATTAAAATAATTTAAAATGATTTTGAGGGTCCGTTTTCTGCTCCTTATAGCCGTTC
>BGPR01002489.1:131655-167040 GCA_013235015.1 Araneus ventricosus | reverse complement strand
CAAAATTCTAGGGTGTTGCAGAAGTGTTTTTTCAGACAAAATTCTGGACGAATGAAATTTTTTCTGCGTTAAAATATCATTGTATAAATAAGTACTATTTTCAGAACGTATTACATTCTTAATACAAAATGTAGAATTAGCACCTGTTCTGATACGAAAGGACATTGCTCTCGCAATTCGGCCTAAAAAGAACTTTTCCGAATAAGGTAAGAAAAAGGAAACCCTTCACACTCATTACTACACGCCTACAAAAACTACCGCCTCGGTGGCTAGTTTTTCTTTTCGTTTTTCATACAGAAAAGGGATAAGATGTTGACCTTGTGTGCAGCCTCCGTGCTACTGTGAAGTTTGAAAAAGAAGAGAACAAAATGGACCAATGAGAGGCTGGAGCGTCACTGTCCCGGATTGTTACGTAGTTACCGCACTTCCTGCTGACGCTACGAAAGCAGTTTGACCGGCGTCAGTTTGGGACATTCGTTACTTATTTTCTGTTGCGGTGAGCGCTTTCGAGTTTGTTGTTTCAACTTTAATAATATTGTCAAAATGAGGGAAATTGTACACGTTCAAGCCGGTCAATGTGGAAACCAAATCGGTGCAAAGGTGAGTTATTTAGTGGTTTATTTAGCTTTAGATTAAATGGAGAAAATAACCGCAAATTTAAATACCCGGCGAAATTTCTTCTCTGTAGGGTGTGGTCAATGGCTCATTCTGTGCTTTTCATAACATGTCAGTTTCCAAGTAAATTATTGATTGATTTCTGATGTTCTGTAAATCATTATAATAAGTTTTTGCGTTAACTTTTAACGTTATTAATAATTAAAATGTCTATTTTCTCTTGGTTGAGTTCTCATACATAATTGGGTGACTTTTCTTTGTCACTTATATTTTAATGATTCGTATGCCGAAGAAATACGAAAATCCACTGGCAGTAGTGTTGAAAAATTTAATATTTAAATATTTATTGCATTATTTTTTGATTTAGTAATAGTAGGGTGCTCTCACGGCATTTAGGGGATAACGGCTTGTTTTGCTATAAATCTCGTAACAACAAGTAGTAGTGTGCAATATCTCAGTGCTCTTGTAAGTCGAGATTGTACAATCTATTTAAAAATTAAAATTCGTACGTTAGTAGCAACGAGTAAAAGTATTTTTTTACGTCCGCGTTTATTTATTCAAATAGTAACGCAATATATACGGTATTTGAATTTATGCGAGTTTAAATATAACCCATTGAAGTGTCGTTTTTTTTTTAAAAAATATTAATCTTTGGCATCTCGCCCTATTTGTATTTCCTATTGCCCATTTCCGACGGCTAAATGTGATTTGTTCAGGTTTCGGTTTCAATAACTGCTCTTTTCCTGTAAATGAAAGTTTCGTGTTTAAGTCCTGTATTTATGTATTTTATAGTTCTGGGAAGTCATCTCTGATGAACATGGAATTGACCCCACCGGCTCATACCACGGAGATTCCGATTTACAATTAGAAAGAATAAATGTCTATTACAATGAAGCATCGGGTAATGTGAGATTTTTTTTTTTCTTTACCTATGTGTATAGTTATTGAAATATTTTTCATTATCGTAAACTTTTTTTTTCTTTCAATTAATTTAGTATGATAGCTTAAAATTTGGTATTTTGTAATATTCTTTTATATTGAAAAAAGTGTTCTGTGGAATGTGGATCTTCTAGAAAGTACAAACGTATTAAATATCGGAATTTGAAATTCAGTTGATTTTTGTTCTTCAGTTTATGATAAGGAATATCTGCTTTTCGCCTGATATAAAATATTTAAATGACCTTTTTTTTAAAGAAAAATATCTTTTTAAGTTTTAATTTAGTCTTCTAGATTTTCATTGAAATTATTTTAAGTTGTAGAGAAAGTGTTATGAAAGTAAAATTAATATTGCATCCTAATATTTTCTGAAACGTAAAGACTTGTAAATTTGTGCAGGAGGATTGACAAATGTCACTGACACACCCAGAGCAGTGATCTGCATCAGTATGTGTCACTGCTGTAGGGTGTGTCCCTGAAGTTTGCTTCTAGTCCTTTTCTGCTGGATGACACTTATTTAATACTATCAGTTTTTATTTTTAAATTTCGAATTATAACATTCTCTTAATCTGTTCTTATTCATGCTTTATTTTTAGGTGGCAAATATGTCCCTCGAGCTATTCTTTTGGACTTGGAGCCTGGCACCATGGATTCTGTCCGTTCCGGTCCATTTGGTCAACTATTTAGACCCGATAATTTTATTTTTGGTAATTAGTCTAATATCTAAAATTTTTCTTTTCTTTTGGTAATTAGTTAAAATCTATTATTTGTTTCTCTTTGAATGAACACAAATATGTATTTGAAATTGATTTAAATGCTAAATATATTATGTAGCAGAAAATAATTTTGCATCGAATGCAGTTAATACTGAAATTAAATATAGCTTAATAATTTTAATATACATTCCAGGTATTATATAGCAAAATTTTGACAGTAGTTATTTAAAGATTGATTCCATTGAGGGACTAAATAAATTGATATATTTATACCTGTGCCAGAAGAAGGTTAATTTTGGCATTCAATCAGATAATCAAAACTGTCTCGTTAAATGCATGCCGTTTTTATAATGTTATAATTTTGAGGTTTGTGTCTAGTGTACGTGGAGGGGGGGGGGCCCCCTTATTTTGTAGATTGTTGCCAAGCAAATGATGGAAAATGGCATATATTGTTTTTCATTATAAATTTGTGTCGTACTAATTAAGTTTATATTCAACTTGTTCACCTTTCAAAAGCTGAATTTAAATTTCAAAGATTTTGTTGAAAGCCGGTCTTAAACTATAATGCAAATAAAGTAATTGAATGGATCTCAAATTCTAAAATATTTTAGTTTTTTTTTTTTATTGAAATTTTAAGTTTTGAGCCTTTTTCATGTTTTTTTTACTTGTCTCCTTTAAATTATGTATAATTAAAAAAAAAAAAAAGGCTTAAAGACTGCAAAGTTTTCTTGTTGTGTCTAGAATGTAATCTAATTTGCTTTTTGTTTTTTATACAGTTTGTTAACGTACTGAAAGTATGGAATAAAGGCATTGAGAATTGAAAGTTTTGTAAAGCAATATATCTTTCCTAGGCCAAAGTGGTGCAGGTAACAACTGGGCCAAAGGTCATTACACCGAAGGAGCAGAGCTCGTAGATACAGTATTAGATGTTGTACGGAAAGAAGCTGAGAGCTGTGATTGTTTACAAGGTTTCCAGCTTGCACATTCCTTGGGTGGTGGTACCGGATCCGGTATGGGCACACTATTGATCTCAAAAATCCGAGAAGAATATCCAGATAGAATTATGAACACATTTAGCGTTATGCCTTCACCAAAGGTAAAAAATTTTGCATATTTTAAAAATTTATTGCATTTGATGTACAGTAAATTCTCGATTATCCAGCATTGAAGTATCTGGAAAGCTCAACTAACCGGAAAAATTAGAAAATGATTTTTTCTAAAAATTTTACATCCGCGCAACAAAATTTAGCATGTGCGTGCTTGTGCCATTCCATTTACGCAGACAATTTACTTCTGTAATGCAACGTCCGCTCTGCATGGAGAGGTGTAGAAGGGGCAAAAATAAATAAAGCAATATATAATATAGTGACGTACACAGAATTGTTTTAAGGGGGGGGGGGGTTCAAAAACAAAAATGGGCCCAAAAAAAAAAAAAACGGTCCTCACCTTTCAACAAAGACCTAGAAACGAAATTGACAACCAAAAAAAGGGTAAAGGGACAGAATCTGAACCCCCACCAATTTTCGCCATAATAGAATTTTTGTGCAATTATTCACCAAATCTATGATATTGAGCGTTTTTTTCCTTTTGGTGAGTTGACTAGACTGCACCATGTTTTTAAATCTGGTCCAAATGTTCTTTAAAATCTTCCAGTGTATTAATTTTAAGTTGTTTAATGTGAAATGTCCAATTTTTTTTAATAGGTCTCCGATACAGTTGTAGAACCATACAATGCCACATTATCCGTTCACCAGTTAGTTGAGAACACAGACGAAACATATTGCATTGACAATGAAGCTTTGTACGACATTTGCTTCCGTACATTGAAATTGACCACACCTACATACGGTGATCTCAATCATCTCGTCTCTGTTACTATGTCCGGTGTTACCACCTGCTTGAGGTTCCCTGGCCAGCTGAATGCTGATCTCCGAAAGCTTGCCGTGAACATGGTTCCTTTCCCTCGTCTCCACTTCTTTATGCCTGGCTTTGCTCCTCTTACCTCCAGAGGCAGCCAGCAATACAGGGCTCTATCCGTTCCTGAGCTGACCCAACAGATGTTCGATGCCAAGAACATGATGGCAGCTTGCGACCCAAGACACGGCAGGTACTTGACAGTTGCCACCATCTTCAGAGGTCGTATGAGCATGAAGGAAGTTGATGAACAAATGCTCAATGTACAGAACAAAAATAGCAGCTACTTCGTTGAATGGATCCCCAACAATGTGAAGACTGCTGTATGTGATATTCCACCAAGAGGACTGAAAATGTCTGCCACTTTCATTGGAAACAGTACTGCCATCCAAGAGCTATTCAAGAGAATTTCAGAACAATTTACAGGTAAATTTTGCCTTGTCTGCATTTTCATAAATTATTTAGGTAAATTCCTTGTGGGAGGACTTCTTTTTTTGTTCTTATGTTGGGACTTCTGCTCAGTTTCCCCAGTTATGGTCTCTAAACCATGCCTCGTTTAAAAGTTTAGGTACATTGCTTAGACTGTGTGTTTCCTTATAAGCATAATTAGAGTACTAGTTTTGATTGGATTTGAACTGGTAAAAGTGATATGTTGTAGGAGAATAAAAAATCTCGGCTGATTTCATAGATTATGAGCTCAGCAGCTCAAAAGGAGTGGAAGTTTTCTTTTTCCCATAAGGTCCTTTACGATTAAAGATAAATCTAATTGTTGCCTTATCATGATGAAGAGCTTTTGTATTGAAAGTTTTTCGACAGCTGCAATAGCTTAGAAGTTTTAGGGGCTGAAGAGTGTTTTTCGACCCTTAATTTCCACTCCTTTTAAGCTAAGTATGTGATACTGTGGCGCACCGTACTAATGTATATTAGCCAATATCCGCCTCTGGACATTGGGAATTCCTTTTGTCTAGTGGTTAGGATCTTCGGCTCGGAACCGAAAGGTCCCCGTTTCTATCCCGCCGCCAAAATACCTTGTTGGAAAACTGACATCGGTTTAATTTTCTTTCATCATAACAGTTCCAATCATTGTGAAATTAGAGTTTGAATATTTGAACAAGATTCATTTTTAACTAAAAAGAAACAATATTTCGAGTAGTTAAATTTGTAAATTTCTTTTTTAAATATGTTGCTCTTTCTATAACCCTAAGATTCTTAGAAATGCATATTTCGCCATATATCCATTGTAGCTTTCTACACAATATCAACTTAAGTTGCATAGAGACTGTTGGAAGTTTAATTTCTTTCTTCACAGATATATCTCGATAGTTTGCAATTTCTACCCATCTCTGGTCAATAATGTAGAGGATAACATTTTAAAATCTATTTAAATACTATTCAATTTGACTTTGTAGGGATGAAATTTTCCAATATTATGTTCATGTTCACAAAAGTTCAATATATTAATGATTTCAGAATTTAACTATACATTTATCAATAATTTTAATTAAATTTTTACTAGTGGTGTCATCTGCTAGTAAACTAGAGAACAAATTGATTTCAAAATTTTACAGTAATATGAATACTGAATTTCAAAATATTACAGTAATAATGGATTATAAGTTAAAAACTAAAATGTAAGAAAATTATTAAAATGTGTGTGTGTATGTATTTTTTAAGCACAATAAGAAAAATGGGTTTTGAAAATTATTCTTGTTAAATTTCTTTCATTCATTTACAGCTATGTTCCGACGAAAGGCTTTCTTGCATTGGTATACTGGAGAAGGTATGGATGAAATGGAATTCACTGAAGCCGAATCAAACATGAATGATCTTATTTCTGAATATCAGCAATATCAAGAGGCTACTGCTGATGATGAAGGTGACTTTGAAGACGAAGAACAACCCGTTGCTGATTAAAAATTCTATCAAATTGGCATGATCTCCATATAAAAGCACGATTCTTATAAAGATACCCATCTCATTGCAAATTATTTACCATTTGCAACATTCGGTTTTTTTTGCTTTTGCAAAAAGTACTTTGAACTAATCATAAAGCTTTATTTTTATTTGACAAAACTTTTATGAGTTAACTGGATTTGATTCAAAAGTTTTGTATTTTCTATTAAAAGTTCCAAATTCTATTAACATTTGAAGTTTATTTTACTTTTTAAATAAAATATGCTTTAAACTTGTATTTTTTCCTTTTTTCTAATGAAAAGACAAAACAGAATTGTGTTGGGAGTTTTATTGTATTAAATACTTGATTCAGCCTTTATCTGAAATGTTAATTTATAAATAAGTTGCTGAACAAAATTTCGTATATTGGTTATATTAAAAAAATTAACTTCTGTGTGAATTATTTATCTTAGCCTTTCGACTTCAGGAAAAGACTGAAATTGGGTACTTTTCTGTTAGCAGGGTGCAAATTTCGCCAATTGTTAACCAAATGCGACCCAAGAGAATGGTTGTAAGAAATTTGGCAGAATTCTACATTATTTGGCGATTTTTTGCTTGCGCCTGGCTAACGGAAAAGTACCTGAAATAGTTGATTTCAGATAGATCAGGGTCTTATAAAATACTAATGACTAGATTGGGAATTGGTGTTAAGAACAACCAGTCTGCAGAAATGTAGGAAATACATTAGCTGAAAGTTGCTTCATATAACCTGAATATCTAAACTTGCGGTTCATTTATTGTATTTTTTGAACTTGTGAATTAAAATCGGGTTATTCATAGATGCAATTTTCGAATACAAAAGCTGCTCAAAATTCAGAAGCATTGAATGGTAACTTAGGATTTATAGCTGAATTGAACCGAAAGCACATACCTATTCTTTTTAGTTATTAATCGAGTAGTGATCATTAACTATATCGATTAAGTTCTTAATATGGAGAATTGTGACATCATGAAATGGCTTAGGGCAGATGATTTAAAAAATAATTGTCTGGGCTGATGTGGCCGTTTATTATGCAATATAAAAATGAACAAATGCAACTGTTTTCTTCCTTTCCCGTTATCTATTAATATTTATAATAAAGTGGTGAATTACTTCAATTTCTTATGAAAGAATATAAGTCAGACTAAATGAATGGAAAAAGATTTTATGACCGCCACTGGCAGATAAACACGCTTCTTAATAACGTGTTTCAATATAATGAGCAGATTTAATATTAAATGTAAAAAACATGAATCTTTAAGAATAAAATAAGATACAACCAAAGCTTCTGGAGCACACAAAATGCAAAGAAAAAAACGCCTAACAAAATGAAAATCCTTTAGAAATTGAGATTGAACAATGAATAAGCTTATGGTATCCACCAGTATTCCTTTTTTTAAAAAATAGATATATATATTTATTTTTCTTCATGACAAGGACATTAACTGAAGAGACTTTAGAAAAAAAGCACCAATGAAATTATCAAGTTTGCTGAAAACTATGCTATTAGAATTCATACTGAGTAAAAACAACCAGCTGGTTCGCTCGCTAAAATGGAATTACGTTCAGTAAGGCTGACGCATTAAAAACTTTGGATCCGGTTTAAAACAGTTAATTGATGACATTAGATACTTTTAATTAAAGCCATACAATGAAATGATTTCAAATTGAAGTTGCAGTACCAAATAAACCGATATTTTTAAAAAATATATATATTTTTTTTAGGATTTAAAAGATTGATTCCTATAAACCGGGTAAAATGTTAAAATGAAATTTCAAATGGACCAATATGCCTCGAAATATACAGCCAAATATAATTTCTATGGTATTTAAATATATCCAAGATGATTCGGAGAATTAAAAAAAAGATGAAAACTTTCCTCTTCAGGCTTAAATTTGAGACCACAATATGTAAATAGCTCCTTGAAGTCGTATTTCATTTTTTCCCAGTCTTCTGTAACTAAAGATAACAGCTATATGCTCGACTATCAAAAAGTATAAAAACAAATTCGTACTGTGCAAAACCTCTTTGAAAGCGAAGGGATTATGACGTCACCAGTGCCCCGTCGACGAGAAATGAAGACTCGTCGGCAAAAATCTTAACTGTTTCGGGAGAATTGGAGAGCTGAGTATCGAGGAATCTAATAATTTAAATCCCATCTTAAAGTTAGTATATAGTAAACGGTCGAGATAAGCTATTTGATGTCTGATTAACGTTTAGTCAACAGAATGACCGACAGTTTCACTTGTCGTCCATTTGGCCTGTGGTTCGCACCATATTTGACAGAGTAAGCGACAAGTGGATCAGGTATCGCATTTTCTAGACAGTTTTCTGTCGGTCGGCTAAGAGATCAATAAAACGGATGAAAATTTGTATATTTTGTTACTTCCATTGACTGCTTCGATCTCTTGTCGGTGTAATTGTTAGGGAAAACTAGAGTATCTGTATTATACAAGAATATGGCGATACACAGCGGCCACTCCTGTCAACAGCCAGTTTTGTTCGGCACGGAAGTTTTCTGCCCATAAACATATGAAAATAACCTCTGTTAACGGCCACTCAAACCCCTCTGAGCGGTCGGGTTGGTCACTTCTTCGGCTTCAGTAAAATACATTCCTTTCGTCTCTCCGACCGTGCAGTGGCGGTTTTTCGCACAGGCGTCAGAGGCGCTCGCCTCGTGCCTCAAAACCTATTCGACGTACATCGCAGTGCTAAACCAACGGTGAATTTGCGACATTGGGTAGGGGAGGAGGCCTCAAAACCTATTCGACGTACATCGTAGTACTAAGCCAACGGTGAATTTGCGACATTGGGTGGGGGTGGGGAGGACTCAAAGTAATGTTATGCCTGTGGCTTCATATTGACAAAATCCACTACTGCGACCGTGGGCCTTTTATTAAGAGAAAATGGAGGGAAGAAAGAACAAAAAATCCATACACTCAAAAATAACACCGTAAATCAGGTTGAAATTAATTTTTCCAATGTGAAGAGAAAAGTGAATTTCGGCCTCTATAAATGCTGTTCTCTAGCTCTGATTCGAACTCTTGACAAAAAATCTACGTCTATGGATTGCGACCGTCAGCGAATGAAACTTTCAGCTCAACGACTTTAGAAAATAGATAACCTCTCCTCAACAACTACCGACGAAACATTTAGGGATATATTTTTCCAGTTGAAAAGGTGACATTCGAAAGAGCTTAAAGATCCAAACAGACATAAATTTTATCATTTTTCGATAGAATCTACCTGTCTCTCTCTCTATATATATAGAGAGAAGGTACTTTTTCTTTGGATAATTCTTAAAATTCGCTTTATCAGAAACGACGAATTAAGTCTTGTTTAAATGCGTTTTGTACTCCCAAACGTGATACCCCTTTAGTTCCAATTTTCCTTGGAAGAGTGGTTGACCGCTGTAGAAAGGTTCGGTGTCTTGTATACTAGACGCCTTCGACGACCAACTTGTCCACAAGGAATATAAATTCAATTGAATCGCTTATGCATAATTTGTTATCTGGTTCCCTTAACAAAGTAATTTCAAACTGTGATAGATACTTAAGACGTGTTCTATTAGTAGCTTTGCATTTGTTCCGTTCATTGTCTACATAAACGCCCCTAACAGAGTCAAGTAACTGCATGTATCTTTTAACATCTAATTGCACGTCGTCAGCCCCAACTTCACTTTCTTATTCCTCATACAAAATACGCATTTGATTTCCATATCAAAATGGCGCGGTACACTTTACGTCATTCAGCATGTTAGCTGGATTAAAACTTGCGGAAAAAAATAATTAAAATATAGAAACCATGATCATTCATCTCACTGGATTCGTTTACAGATTTCACAGAAAAATTGATGAAACTAAAAAACAAAGCAAAATCTATTAGGACAATTAGGTCTGGGAGGAAGGGACGAGGTCATAAAAAATTTGTATCGCCGTGACAAATGTCAAACCTCATATAAACTAAAACACTAACTTTACACGCCTGACAATAAGAATCATAAAAAACAATATACAATACTTCCAATAATTTAATAAAAAAATACAATGAAATAACTAGCCAAAATGTTTTCCACCGAGTCTGTCAAGCCAGAAAGCAATGTTGCCACGTTTTATTTAAAAAAAGAGAGAGATTAAGAACAAATAGTTGTAGTGATTTGAAAAAAAATCAAGAATTTTGGGTTGGCTCTGGGGGAGTGTAGCCCCTCCTGGATTCACCACTGCTACTACTGACATTTAATTGAAAGCAGAGAACTTCCCTATCTAAATATGGAGACGACCCCTTTTTTATTTAGAACGCAAAATGTCGAATATCTTCCGATCTATTAATGGCTTAGTATCCAAAATTTTTTTCTTGGGGTATTTTTTCATGAGAAATTTATTTATGACATCGAAAATTGGTATTGTCATCGAAAATTTTGAAGTTAGTGCAATTTTAAATATGTAAATGACCCCTTTAGAAGTTTTTAACCATATAATATTTTAGTATAAGTTATTTCCTGAGAAACCTTACCTTTGTTTTCAATGTACAATGAACGAGCGCAGAATAATGCTGGGAGGCTCCTTTTTTTCCCGCGACCCCAATAGCACAAAAATATTATATAATATTTGCACTCTGTTATACAATATTATGAACACCAAGGAATACCGTAATAAAGTATTGTATTGTATATATCATTATTTCCGACATACTAAATTTTCACAAATAAATAAAAACAATGATTATTTATAAAAATCTTCTTTTAACTCAGGATATCACTCGATTGGAGGTTTTATTACAAAAAACACCACTGGAACAATTATTTTTTAAGATGCTGAATATTATATCATACTATACAATATAATGCATACAATATTTTGATTTCTACATTTATCAGCATTGTTCAATATTTTAGGGTGAAGCTATTCTTACCGTCGACAGATGGCAGCATGATGATACCGTAACACTACATTAATCAATGTTGAATCATATATGTTCAAAAAATATTTTACAAAATGTTCATTTGAATAATAATGTTTACACAATCATTTTGTTTTACTGTATATAAAAGGCGGGCAGGATTCAGCTAATGAAGTTAACCATAAAACAGCTCTCACATATAGATTATACAGTAAAACCTGTTTAAAACAGACACTGTAAGAAACGGAATCCTGTCTTAAGAGGAAAAAATATTTGGTCCCGTCAAAAAATATAGGAAGTTCCATAGTTCATCACCTCCTTAAAACGGAACCTGTCTAACGCGGAAACGGACAGAATTTCTAAGAACAATTTGTAATATTTCATTGTTAGAAAACCTGTTCTAAAAGACAAAAATTCGCGCCATTTCTAAAAGTTATTTTTCTTTCCTTCGGTAAAAAAAAAGAAAAGAAAAGCATTCCGTGGGGCAAACCGTTTTTGTTTTTCTTGCGTATAATGATAATAATCACACATTTTAAATGCGCTGACTCATCCACAGAGGAGTGGACTCTGTGGACTCATCGCTGTAGTTTAGCTTTTCGTCATTTAGTTTAAAGTGCTGATCAGGATCGATTGATATTTTTTAGTCATCGGAATGCATAAAAAGAATGTTTTGGATATTGATACTAAAATGTAAATAATTAAAGCGAAAGAGAAAGATAATTTGAGTGCGAAACAAATTATAGGAAAATTCAAAATAGGAAAATCTCAATTTTACGAAATATTTAAGAAGAACGAAATAACTGAACTATGGTTGAATGGATATGGCTGAACCAAGAGAGAAATGCGGAAAACGGCCAACGAAGAAAGTATCGTAATTGTATGGGTTAGTTTAGTTTAATTATTTTAACGTCCCATTTTTAAGCAACACGAGGGCTATTTTGGGACGGACCTCGTAATTTTGAACCACGGTCAGATGACGAGGACGACACATGAGATGGCACCCCCCTCTCCTTTTTTTGCAAATGTTTGCATCGAAAATCATTCATCAACCGAAGATATAGATGTACGAGATCTGCAAATTTTGTTTAAACAACGGAAATCTTTCCGATATGAGGGCGAAAGAATTCATATCAATGGACGATGTTATTTTAACAGAGGTTCCTATTGATAATGTGAATGATATAATTCAAAGGCATATGAGCAATGACAGCAGTGGCGATGATTAGTGCAATGTAAATGAATACATTTCCGGTAAAGAAGAATCCATTAGATCGCATGGATCCTTTTTAGATACAGTATCTGAACTTGAAAAGTTTGCCTTAAGTCAGGGAGATACTGAAATGCTTGAACTTTTGAAGAATACGACAATATTAATGGAATATCATAATAGATATGTACAGAAAACAATTCTGGATTATTTTAAAATGTAAATTTAGCAAATGAGGTTATTTTCCTATAATATGTAGTTTTTGAGTAAAGATAATCATTTTTTACTTTCTCGTATACGAAGTATACAAAGAGAAAGTATTGTAATCGTCAAAAAATTCGAACTCGAGATTTTGACGGATCTCCACGTTTCAGACCTCCCTGAGTCCGAAAAACACAATTTTGGAATTATGTCTGTCTGTGAACACGATAACTCGAAAACTATTAGAGCTACGGGGATGAAATTTGGTATGTGGTCTTTAAACATAATTTGTAGGTTTCTATCAAATTTTGGACAAAATCCGTCCACGGGAAGTCTGTCTGTCTGTCTGTTTGCGGTCATGCGAACGCTATAACTCAAAAACTTTATTAGCTAAATGGATAAAATTTGGTACACAGTTTTATCGTTATGAATGTAAGTCCGTATAAAAGTTTGGGCCAAATCCGTCAAAAAGAGGCGTTCAAATTGCATATTCAATTTCTTTTAATCCGATTCTCATGCGCATGCGTATCGGTAGCAATCTGTTATTGTTGTAAATTTTATTTACAACAATAAATTTTTTTTCAAACATCAATTGTTAACAATTTTTTTATTGTTGTAAATCAAACCGATCTCATTATTTCAGCAAATCTTTCATTCACGCGCTTTTGCAATTGTTACGGTTGTGATAGTATAAATTGTTTTCTTGGGAATTCAATTCCAAAGCAGAATTTTCACTTTAGTATTCATTGCATTGCCTATTTTATCGCACCTGCTTCAAAGTAATATTTTTTTGAAACTTGGCAACAGATATTTGATTTCAGGTTTGTTTGTTTTTTTTGTTTTACTTTCTCGTATACGAAGAGAAAGTATTGTAATCGTCAAAAAAATTCGAACTCGAGATTTTGACGAATCTCCACTTAGAAAGTATACGAGAAAGTTTAGGAGAGACCACTCCCGCTGGTTTAGAGTAAGTAATTACTATGATATTTATTTCTATTTAGTATCCATTTATTAAACTAAAATGCCTATAAACATATAACTTTTATATGTTTCCATAATTTTTATTGTTATTGTGTAATTTTAAAATTTAACTAAATTTTAATTTTAAAATGCGACACTTATTAAAACGTAATTATTGCATTATTATATTTTTATGGTATTTTGTTAATCTTCGATAAATTTTTTATTACAATTGATTTAATTTAAATAATGAAGATACATTTGAAAACATCATATATTAATGAAACCCTGTACGAAACGGAATCCTGTCTAAAACGGAAAATTTTTCTGGTCCCTTTAGATTCCGTGTGGTGCAGGTTTTACTGTATATTGTTCTGTGAAAAAAAATTGAGTGTTATTCTCATCGTAAAAATATTCACGTGATTTATTGGCGAATCTTGTATTTGATTTTCATTCAATACTATAATTGTAAATGTTAAAGGCGTCTCGTAATACATTGAAAGAGGAATAAATAAATTTCAAAATTATTTAAAAACCTTTCAGACATATTATTATAATTACTTTTAAACCTTACTGCCTTAATTTATTAAATTAGTAAACTTAGATATAAGTGCTAAAATTGCTTCCTCTTTGACTTCAAATTTCAATTTTAACTCGAAATTGTAACAAAAAAAGATAATTTAATTCAAAAGATTATTCAGAATTAAATGGGAATGTGCGTGAAATTTCGCAGAGATCCGAACTCTGTAACTTCATTTTATTATCAATTCAACTTCATTTTATTATACGCGTTCAACTATAAGTCTGGCTAGTCCAGTGGTAAGGTAAGGTCCAGTGTAAGTAAGAGGTGTTCAAAAAGTCGCAAAGTGTTACCCATAAATTCAGCACATAGGAATTAAGTGGTTAATATTTTTCCATGCTTCTAAAATCTATTTTTTAAATATTCAGTATACTAGCAATACGCGCACGGCGTTGCCCGTGCTATCTTGACTTCAACAAAATGAAAAAAAAACAAAAAAACGCCCACAAATGACATGAAAAAGTTTTGAAAACAAAATAAAAACAAAAGATAATTTGAATTTAGAAAAAAGGTACCGAGTACGTTAATCCAAAACAATATTAATAAATGCGACAAACCAGCATGCGAAATATGCGAGACAAAGAAACATTTTAAGTCACTGCCGAAAATAATTATCGAATTCATTCAGTTAATGTATCTTCTCCAAGAAGAACACGATAGTATATGACGTCACCTGCCGCGACGAAGGGCACGCACCAGCCAATGAGATTGTAACAATGCATGATGGGAAAGTTAACTCGTTCCGGAGAATGTCTTGCTGAGAAAGCTGGCTTGCAAAAAAAACTGTTTGGACTGATCAAGGAACAATTAATTTTAAAAAAACTGAGAAAGGTATTTTAACGGTTCTTGTTTTAAATCTTACAGAAACGTTCGAGTTATAAGCTGAAAAAAATTAAAAATTATAGAGTAGTTAGAACGTCAGATGCGAGAATTTGAAAAAATTTTTATAAAAAATTACCATAAAAGTGCCTATTATTTAAAAATTTCTCAAAATTCAATAAACTGCGTTAGAAATTCAAATCAAACTTCATTAGAACGAAAATTGTTTGTTTTATCCGATGATGCATTGATTGTTTTTCAACGATCATTAGAAAAGATACTACAGCCGTAAACGTGCCAAAAATGACCCAAAACAACACAAAACATTAAATAAAAAATTTTCTAGATTAAATTTAAAATTCTGGCTTCGAGGTGCATTGAGTCACCATTACGACTACCTGTGTGCCAAATTTCATGGTTGTAAGTGCGATAGATTCGTCTGAACATCGCACACACACACGCAAACGTTGACTTTTTATAAGTATAGATTGTTATATTGTTCAATATTATGCAATATTAGTCAATCTAGTACAATATTATTTAATATGGTATAATATTATACAGTATTATATGACATTTTCCAATATTATGAAAAAAACATTGTACAGTATTGAAAAAAGTCTTACGTTTTACACTGTTTCAATATTGGGAAAAATATTGTACAATGTTATTTTCGCGAATTTTATGATATTAGACAATATTATGTGCTACCTGGGGACTATACCTTCAAACGACTTCCTGGACACTGGCTGTCTCAACTCAAATGTGTTAATTATACTCCAAAACTGAGTGACTTATTATACTTATTTATGACTTATTACTAACTAACTTATTGATACGACCACCCAGATAGCACGTAAGTTTGCAGCAAGTTTGATTTTGACTTGATATTACCTTGTCATAGCAAATTTGACGCGTCAAACTTGAAGCGAACTTATGACAAGTTCGCCGTGACAACTAGCGCCACCCTCGCTTGCAAAACGCGTTTGCCACAAGTTCGCCGTGACAAATAGCGCCATCTCCTTTGTATTGCAAGCTTGCTGTAAGTCTGCAAAACAAGCTTGATGCAAAGATAGCACAAAGAGACAATTATCTTTGTCTCTGTTTTAAAAAAACATCCGATTTTTAATAACATCTCCTAGACCGTCCTTCTTTTTATTCATTCAATAAATCAATGATAAATTGTAAAAAACTAACTTTTTTATAAAAAAATTTTTTTTAAACATTTTCCAACTTTTTATTAAATATAGCACTCGCACTTTAAAGAAAACTATATCGCCTTTTTCTGAATGTTGAAATTTTAACGTTTATAAACAAAATTAAACCGAAAAAACAGTCAATGTTTGTTGAAAAATAAACTTATACATTTTGTCCCATTTTAAAATAATTATACTTTTGAACTCTATTTTCATAATGTATTCTAATAGCGAAAATCGCTCTTTCTTTGACTTCAAATCATATTCTCAACTCAAAAATCAATAAAATCAAGAAAACAGTTTTAAATAAATCGTATACGAATCGAATCGAACGATGTATTAGCGAAATCTATCTTCTCCTCTCGGAGTTTAACCTGCCTAGTGGATAGCGCGTCGGCTTCCGAACCGGTAGGTCGCGAGCTCTAATCCGGGTTGCGCTCGTACTCTGTTTCTGCTATAATTTGCAATGAGTTTGACGCCGCAAGCTTGCTGCAAGTTCGTCTCATGGTAACTTCGAAGCTTGCGTAAACTTGTTGCAAGCTTGCACTCTTGTCATGTCGAATTTGTTGCAAGCTTGCTACAAACTAAAATTGCTAACTGGGCACTACTTTCACTAACATCAGCACACAAATATTACATACCAAATAAAATAACAGAGCTGAGCACAGATCGCCTAAATTTAATTGGCTTTCAAATCATTGTCACAAGTTCAGTCTTTATTCAGACATAGTGAAGTGATGTATATACTATTATGAAATATAAGTAAAGCAACAATAAACTGTCCGAAACATAGAATATAAAATTTAGATAAGGATACTCCAAAAGTTCCACGCGTCAAAAAAAGATGGCAACAAACTTGCAGGTCATCGTGACTGTTTTAAATTTCTTACTAATGTTTTCAATCTATGGTGGCTGTTCGCGCCTAACACATTTTTAGACGTATGAATAAAGATATTTTGGGATTTTTTTACCAATGATAACCGATAATATACATACGTATGCTCATTCGACATACAATTTATAAGCAATATGCTAAGTCCTTTTTGCAAACTTCATTCTTATTAATCGTTTCAAAAAATCTTGAACAAGAATTCGAATTCTGTTCTCTTCAACGACAGGGCCGGATGAACACTCCGTTAGTCCGTACCCCGGCACGGAGTAAAAAAATCGAGGGGCGCAAAATTGCAAAAACAAAATGAGAAAATTAATTAGAAAAGTTTTTGAAGCATTTCTAAAAAGCAATAAAACAATATAATTTTATGCACGAATGAGCACAAAAATTTTAAGGCACTACTCCAGTAATCTATATATATAAAAGGCAATGTCTGTGTGAATGTTGCTCTAAACTTAAGCATTGCACTAAGAATAAATGTTGCATCCGGGGAACGTAGTTTTTCCAAACTAAAAATAATCAATATTTATTTGCGAACAGCATCATACAAGATTGCCAGATCTAGCTTATATTAGGGATTGAGTATGAACTAAGTAACAGTTTAGATGTTTCCGAGTTCATTAGATAATTCTCTGAACTAAAAGTTCATAAAAAAAATTCGTCTGAATTTATAATCCTGTAAACTGTTTTTTTAAATGACGTATTTTACGTGAAAAGTTATTATAAGTATTTGTGTCGATTACCGAGTTACACTGGTTTTTGGACGTTCGTTAAAAAATGTAGAAAAAGACCACCCAGATAGCAATTTTAGTTTGCAGCAAAGTTGCAGCAATCTTACTCTGCAAATCTGCAAGCTTGCAACAAATTTGACATGACAAGAGTGCAAGCTTGAAACAAGTTTGCAGCAACGAAACATGTTTAACGCAAGCTTCGAAGTCACCACGCGTCAAATTTGTCGCGTTCAACTCATTGCAAACTATAGCAAAAACAGAGTACGAACACAATCTCGGATTAGAACTCGCGACCTACCGCTCCCTAACCTCACACTTGGCCATCTAAACTCTGAGAGGAGAAGATAGATTGCGCTAATATCGTTCATCTATACTATTTATTTTAAACTGTTTTCTTGATTTCATTAATTTTTTAAATTTTGTGTTGAGAATATGATTTGAAGTCAAAGAGAGATCGATTTTCGCTAATAACTACGTTTTGCTAGTAGAATAAATTATGAAATTAGAATTCAAAAGTAATTACTTTTAAAATGGGACAAAATGCAAATTATTATTTTTGAACGAACATTGACTGTTTTTTAGGTTTAAAAGCATTAAAATTTCAACATTAAGAAAAAGGCGATATAGTTTTTTTTAAAACGCGAGTTCCATATTTAGTGAAAAGATGGAAAATGTTTCACAATTTTTTTGTGTAAAAAAGTTAGTTTTTTCACAAATTATCATTGATTTATTGAATTAATAAAAAAAGAAGGACGGTCTGGGAGATGCTATTAAAAATCTTTTGTTTTTTAAAAAAAGAGAGACAAAATCATCTTTGCAGCAAACTTGTTTTGCAATCGTTGTGTGAAGTTCGTCATGTCTTCTTCACAGCAAACTTGCATTGCAAGCAGGGGTGGCGCTAGTTGTCTATTATTTCCGTGGCGAACTTGTCGCAAACTTGTTATGCAAGGAGGGTTGACGGATTCTGCATTGTCACTTTGCAGCAGTTTCGCTTCAACTTTGACGCGTCAAATTTGCCATGACAAGATAATATCAAGCAAAAATCAAACTTGCTGCAAACGTACGTGCTATCTGGGAAGGTCTGCCTGACAAGGGGCACGATCTGCGGTACAAGAAAAGGGAATAATGATGATTCTCTCAAATTTCTTTCAGCAACAACTTTATTTATCTACTAATTGGATAGCTAATTGCGTGAATGGGGCAAAAAAAAAATTGTCCCGACGAGAGGGGCACAGCATCCGCGACAGGGGGGCTTGACATCCCCCGACCCCTACTGGGGATAACTGCTAAAAATGAAGTGGTCCCAGATTTCGTATCGAACTCTAAACTAGCCTGGTAAGACGAAATGCTTATAGAAAAAGAAATTATTCCGCACCGGAATGTCTTTGGTGGTTTTAAATATTTTTGCCTCCTCTTGTTAAGATAAGATCACAGAGAAAGGGGTCTATTCTGGTACCCCCGGTATCTCCTTCTCTGTGGATAGAAGTCTATTCTCCGGTACCCCAGTTTGGGTGTTCACCACGTACAACGGGCAACCACCTCAAACCACGGGGTACCCAGAATAGGCGCCCTAAGCATTTTACGGAGTCTCCTCAAGAAGATCCTGGAAGACTTTTCTAGGGCTCCTGACCTGTATTCTTTAATTTGACAGTTTCTTTTTAGATTGAATTTCACTTTACCGCGGAACAATATAAAAAACGTCTATAGAATTTGAGCCGGCATAACTTTTGACTGAAGAAATGAATTTTCAATATTAAGCAAACTGAAATACCAAATACTACATGCGGCCTTGTTCACGTGAACGGATAACTCATGAATGACTCGACCAACCAAAATAAGGATTTGCATGATGTTCATCATTGCTGGTTGCAGTAATCGTCTGCTCTTCAAGTCGCTTATTTATTTATTTTGATTGCACTAAAATTGTATTTGTTTTTGTGATGTTGTAATCTGTTTATGTAAGTTTTTATCAACTAAATTTCATTAAACTTATTTTTTGCGGTATCTACTTACTGTACAAGATATAGGATAAATTCATTTTAAATTTTCCAGAACTTTTTATTTCCTGTAAATGAAATGATAGTATTCGCAGTTTTATTGCAAATACGAAATAAGTAAATATGAGGATATAAAGACTTTTGATGCTAAATTCATCAGTTTGGGACTCATTTCATGCTAAATATTACAATTTCATTGGTGTTCCGGATACCTACTTTCCAGTACAAGACTTTCTGTAAATGCGGAAATAGAGTTTGCTTCGAGAAAAATTTATAATTTGTGCAGAAATCAACTAAGAAATGGACAAAGAAGTGAAATCTGGTTTGTCTATGAAAAACCACAGTGAGCTTTCAAACAAATCAAAGTCAGCAAATGATAATAATAGTTCAACAGGTAAATCTTTTCTACTTTTCAAAAAATATGCAATTAAAATCTGTCTGAATTCAAATTTAACCTTCAGTTAATATTAAAAACAGAATGTCATTTCCATGCTTAAAAGAATTTCTGTTGTATAGGTATATGTTGTATATAATTGGTAGCTATAATGCATAAAGTCTACTATCTTAGAAAAGGTACTATTTCTAAGTATAATATTTAAAAGAAAAAGATCTTTATGTCATAAGTGGAATATATGTTAACTTACATTGTGAATTGAAATTTAAGTGTGGAAATAAAATTGAATAGTAGTTACAGAAAAACTTCAATATTTACTTTACTGTATTGATAAGTTCTTGTTTCTTAAAAACAAATATTACAAGTTTTTGAAGGAATAATTTGAATTCCACATTCAAGCCCTTGTTGCTATTACATTTTTCCCACTTTTAGAATTTTCCACTCTTCCTGGCATTTCTGATAACTTATGAAATTCAGTAATAATAATGTTCAGTAGATTATGAAATGTAATGCGAGTTCTTGTTGATCATGCAAAATTTTTCATATTACAGTATCTGAATTTTCTTTAGAATTTTTCAATAAGTGAATTTTTTTAAAAAAATTTCTTATAAATACTTCAGTAATTTCATTTGTTTTTAGCATCATGTGTAGATATTCATCTTTTTGATTGAGGACTTTCTGTAAGAATCATTCTGACTCCTGAGTCATTTGATGTATTTAACTTTGTTTGATGCTATTGGTATAGTAAAATGATTTTGTATTGCTGGCATAAAGAATTTTGAAATGAATTTGAGAAAAATCTGCATTAAAAGTTTGTTATTGCTATTAATGAATTAAATTCATATCTAACAAAGAATCTTCATTAAAAAGTTTATTCTTACATTTTCTTAATGGGAATAAAAAGGAAGAAAAAAAAATGTTTTATTCTGAGCAATAGAATTTGCTGAAATTTTGACAGTAAGGAAATTTTCATAATTTAAATGTCCCCTTCTAGCACTTTAGATCACAACCACATATAGTCATACCTACAACAAAAGTTTTAAGTTGCATAAATTTTTTATGTCTGTTGTTGAAGGATATTAATTCTGATTCACTGGTTTTTAAAAAATATTTTTGTATTAGAGAAATAACTGAAAAGTATTGTGATTTTAAGTATTGTATCAGAATTGGTAGTGCCATTATAAAATAGTAAGAATAAACCAAAAATTTGTAGTAGATGCAGGGGTGGTGGGGTTTGTCTCACTGTGGGTGTGCTGTGCCCTTCCATCGAGGCAAATTTTTGTACCATCTTCAGATTCAACTAGTAGATAAATAAAGATGTGGCAAAACTTTGAGAGGGTCATCATTATTAGGGATGTAACGAATAGTAATTTGGCCGAATAACCAAATATTCGGCCAAATTTCAAGCCAAATAACCAAATATTCGGCTGTTGGATACCAAATTTTTTAAAACACTTCACTTTTGATTGTAAATTAAATATTTTTCAGATTTTAAATGAAAAAAAAAATTCAGATTAAATAAAATTGAGTTTTTATTATTTGTATATTTAAAAAATGTTAATATCTTTATATGTACTTGTAATATTTTAAATACCTTAATTCCAATAATAAGAAATGAGAAACTCTATTTTGGGATTGCTTCAAAGAAAGAAAAGAGTCATCATAGCAGAACATGGCTATGAGAAATACAAAAGAAAATTGAATGGATAAATTAAAAGTACTAGAAGTAAATTACTATTTTGATAAAGAACTTCTAATAGGTAGGATGGAGTTTCCATTTAATTGGTGGAAAAAAAATGCGGGAAAATTTCCAATGTTCGTAAATTTAACAAGTTAATATCTTTCAGCTCCTGCAAGCAAATTTAAAAAGCATTTAAGTCAATTTTATTGAAATTTCAGTATTCGAGACTCTTTGTTATTAATATTAAGAAAATGATTCAATTTCTATTAGCAAATGTAAAAATGAAATATAATTAAAATGGGTACTTTTCCGTTAGCCGGGCGCAAATATCGCCAAAAATTGGCGGAATTCTACATTATTTGGCGATTTTTCACTTGTGCCCGACTAAAATGATGTCGCCAATTGTGAACCAAATGCGAGCCAAGTCGCTGGGCACAAATGTCGCCAAGTCAGCAGAATTCTACATTATTTGCCGATTTTTCGCTTGCGCAAGAGCTAGCGTAAAAAGTAACTTACCTTAAAATATAAACATTTTTAACCAAGGAAATGAATGAATTTTATGTCCAACATTAAATTATATATTTTATTTTTAGAATTTTAAGTAGAAATGGAATCATATTCTTAATATTAATAGAAAAGAGTCTTGAATTCTGAAGTTTCAGAAACATTGGCTTAAATCCTTATTAAATTAATTATCATTATTTTCAATTCCAACAGATTAGACAATAGAATGTTTTTCTTTGCATGTGGTTCAGATTCTGTACCAACAGAACTTTTAATTTTTATTTGTGGGCTGGTGCAATTGCTGCACCTCTGAGCAGTTGGGATTGGGATTCTCCCTTTTTAACTAATCTGTTTCTGCTCTGATCACCTAATGGATTGTTTTACTCCCCTGTCCTTCTCAGTCTCCTCATTGAGATTGATTGGTACTGATGAGAGGCAAGAACTCCTTGGCCCTAAGTGTTGGACCTGTTTGTAGGCATTACATATAAATAGCTATACCTTAGAAGGTTAACCCAATTATTTGTATCAAATGGCTTTTAAGATATGAAAAATTAGCTTTTAAAGTGAATAAATTGAACTTTTTGTTTTTAATCAAATTTCTCCAATCTTAAAAATATTTTATCAATGGAATTTTAAGAAAACATGCATCTGAAAAGAACTGAATGTTAAAAGCAGAAAAAAAGACAGGTTGTCTGGTTATAAATAAAAGTACTACTGGTATGAACTGGAAAAAGAGACAACGATATTGGATATCATTGTCATAGTCTGTTCTGTTAACTTTGCTAACTAGTCAGCAAAACACTATTATTTTAGCTTCTTTTCAGACTTGATTTTTTTAGTTTTCTATTTTTGTATGTTAGCCTCCGTTAGTTGCAATATCCAATAGATACAGATCAGCCTCCATCTATTATGGAGGTTCATCCTGTTTTTAACACATTACAATTTGAATTTTTCTTACAGAATACTCATTTACAATCTCGTTAGAACTAATTATTATAGTTATAAAGGAGAAACTATTAATACTGGATGAATATATCATAGAATAGATTTTATATCCAAGAGATACATAGCGATTATTTATTGTGAAAATTATTACGACTGATGGAGGTTAAATGTCATATTCTTAACATTTGTTTATCTTTGTTAAGGTTTCTAGTATATTCCTTTATCTTTCCTATTCCATTTCTGAGTCATTTTCTTTCCTTTTACAAATGTTTAGCCTCTCATCTTCTGATTACAATAAGTTTAATATTTCCTCAATTTCTGATGTAACACAGCTTTTTCCTCTTTGTACCCATTGTTAGTGTAATTTGAATTCCATTTGTCTTGTCATGTGAGTAATAATTCAAAGGAATTTCCAGGTACTCTGTAGAATTCCTTCTGTGCATTATGTTTTCTTTTCTTTCTGTCTTTATTTGCAGTTAACTTTGAAAAAAAATCTGAAATTTTTGTGCATTCTTGTATGAATGGCAGATAGAGGAAACCTAAGCTCAGACAATTTTTGTTGCAATTTTATCTTAACTAAAAGAAGATCATACATAAAGAAGGAATATTTCTTTTTTATTTTTAAATGATGTTGCTTTATAAGTTTGAAAAGAAAAGTGATTATAGAAAAACAATATTGAAGTGTGATATCAATTAACCATTGTGGCCTGAATGTGGTGGTTAATTTATGTATGATATTTGATTTTCAAAAAAAGGAAAACTAGGTAGATAAATAATTAATGAGGAAAGTGATTTAATCATAACTCTATCTTCTATAATTGATTCCATTTGAATTCTATTTTATTTTAGAAAGTGAAAACTTATTGTCAGTTTAAAATGTTAATGGAGATATCTATAGAAGTGCTGCTTTTTAAGCTTAGAGGAATTAAAGTGTAAAAAATATCAGTTTTGATTGAGACAATATTTTTGAGATACTTTAAAATGATTTAATATCAATAATTACCTTATCACAGCAAATTTCAGAGAATGGAAGGCAGTCATTCATTCTATTGCTTTTGGAAAATGTTTATGAGAAGCTTAAACTTGAATTCCTTATAGAAAATCTCCCACACTTGCAACAATTTGATCCAGACTTACATTTATAAATTGGTGAATGGTTCTCTCTATGCATTACTCGCACAGTAGATGTATAATTTAATTAATACAGCTCTTATTTTTCTGCAGTCTAAAGCTGATTCCACAATTAAACAGATTACTGAGCATTTCAATAGTCATTAAATATTAAAAACATATTTTATCATAAATTTTGAAAAAATTATTAAAATTAAAGAAAAAAATTGCTTGGAGGTAAAATTGGTATCACCGAGAAGCTAATTTTTTAAATTTTAAAGTGGTCTAAAAATCCATTTTATTTGCAATAATTATGCTCTGAAGTTATTGATTAAGAATGTTGAAATTCCATTGAATTTTTAATTAATTAAAAATCTAATTTAAATTTGAAAAACTTTCTTAGAGAACACCTAAATTTCCAAGTAACTGTGTGCCAAATTTCGTAGCTCCAGATCCACTGGTCTGCCCTAACTGCGTGCCAAATTTGATAGGTCCAGATCCACTGGTCTGCCCTATAAGCATTTTGGATGAATTTCATGTTGTGCAATTTACAAAAAACATGTCATCCAAAAAGCATTATCACCAGTGGCGTCTCGTCCATGAGGGCTGCAGAGCTGCGGCACCCCTGAAATTATTTTTTAAACTTGTATTTTTCGTTTTTAATCTTATTTGCTTAAATTTTCCACTCTCAGAGTTCAATGACTTAGGAAAATGCAAAAAAAGTAATACAAAATTGAAAAAAAGGCATAAAATGAATCTAAACGAAGAGAGACACAGGTCTGAGCTGCAAAATAATCTGCTCCTCACCTTCCGAAATCCGTTCAGTGAGCAGAAAATCCGGAGTGAAAAAAGAAACTTTCTTCCTTTAACTTAGACGGGCTATGGGCTGAAAGTCAACACAGCTCTGGCTGGCACGGAGCCAACTGAACCAATAAAGATGCTCTTTTTAGTATGTTATCCTTTTTTTCTTCACTCTCACACAAGTTGCAATCTTATTGCCTGTTTATGAGTTTCGCTTTTGGTTCGTGTTTGCGACGACAGATTCAAGCAAATAATACTATTCTAAAACTCAAATTTTTAGAGTATTTCAGTAAAAAAAAATGTATTTAATATGTTTTAGCTTAAAAATAAATTTTCTGTACATGAGTTATTTTGTATTAATTTTTTGTTATTGAGTGAACTGGGCAAGGAGGGAAGTGTATATGTGGAGCTCCGATTATTATTATTATTTTTTTCGTCAGAGGAATCGTCGCATCAACATTCACTTTAATTTTTGTTAGTAAAACTAATAGAAAATGTCATATGCTGGTTATTTACTTTGTTTGAAAAGCAGGAAATTTCACATCTGGCTTTGGAATTAAAAAATTTGGCCTGCTTAGAGATAAAGCATCTTTAAAATTGTATTATCTTGATAAACATTTTTTTTGCAGCCCTCCTCTTTTCTGAGCTCACGAGCCTCCAAAGATTATCACATTTAAAAAAAAAAAAAATTGCATGCCCGGGAAACCATTTTCTATTGGTTTGTTGAGTGATGAAGCATCTAAGAAAATCATAACCAGAAGCATATCAATAGCTAATATAATCTACCTAAAATATAGATTTATCTCCTCTTGTGTTCTCTGATTAATGACAGATCTACCAACAGAATCTTAATCTGCCTGATAATGTTTAATAAACATTCAAAGAACGTGTTGCATAGGTATAACAAAAAGGTTTGTTCAAGAATTTTGTGAACATTAGGAAAGGGTATAGAAATGCTTTTCACTCGTTCTCAAAACTTGGTTAGTATCTGATGTACAATTTTATTTTTATTAAGTATGGTCTGTGTTATTTTTCAGCTGTTACAGATCAAAGTACTGATATAAATCTAAAAGCTCCATCTGGAGGTAAGTTGACATTATTTTAAATGAATTTTGAAACTATGATTTTTTTTAGTCTGATTAACTTGCGGATTTTGAGTTGGATATTTCAATACTTAATAATTTTATAGAAATAGAAACATGATAAAAAAACTGGTACTTAAATAACTACTAGATAGTAGAAATCATTGAAATCAAATGTAATAATTTTGTAACTATAGATAACTCTAAGGAAAAAATTAAGATCAACAATGTAAGAAATCTGATTTAGCTGGATTTTATTAAAAATTAAAAGAAAATTGGAATCATCTACCCTCTGACTGCTTATCCTGTGATTTCTGTGGGTAGGAAGCAAGTCCATTTTTTGCTGCATCCTGCTATTTTCGCAAGCTAATATGTTTACTTCGTACTATTACAGCGTTTAATCATATTACAGTAGACTCTCGATTATCCAGGACGCCCCCCCCCAAATAAGGAAGCGCAGATTGCGGCTGTTGGAATGTGCGGGAAGACCACATTCTTCTCAACCCTTCCTATTGTATTGGACTCGTCCAGCCAGACTCCAGTTAGACTGTTCTGAAAATGTTGATGAAGAAGCAGTGGAACAATGTATTAATGAAGATTTGACATTGGAATGTTGTGAAGTTTTAAATGACAATGATATTGTGTCCCCTGTAACTTGTGGTTCAGAAGAAAAAAGGAATTTCGAAGAATGTCCTGCGAGTGATGAGGAAAATCTTGTAACTCATCAAAAATTAAGTCGCGGTGACACATTAGTACACACTGAGGCATTACTTAATTACTTGGAGCAAGAAGATGAAAGCACGCCTGCAGAAAAATTGATATTGAGAAATCTGCGTAGTATAATTTGTCGAAGAGTAAATGAAAAACAAAAACAGACTTCTATCATTTCATTTTTCATAAAACAGTGAGGTAAACTACATCTGTTTTTGTTTTTAATTGTACAAATTGTAAATCTAAATAACATTAAGATTTCTTGTCAATTCTTTTTCTTTTGTATTAATTAAACTTAATGTCTTATTGTATAATAATTTTACATTTTCTATCATTTTTCTAAAATTTTTAATCAAAATTTGCATAAGATGGATTATCCGGGATATTCGCTTATCCGGGACGAAGCATTTCCTGACCATCCCGGTTAATCGAGAGTCTACTGTACTATTAAAGCTTTTCATATAAATAACAATTCACTTGTCTCAACGGCATTTGAACATGTTTGGAAATGTTGCATCTAAATAGTGATTTAAAAATGTTTGGCAGTCAGAGGATTCCCTCCCCTCAATTTTTTCATATACTTCCACAATGTGGTGTATTTTGTGGTTAGCTTCACTGTGTATTGAAAAAAACGATTAGACATTTTGGACTTCTTCCCACTGACCAATTGGGTCTACATTTTCATACAGATATACAGTAGTGATGTCAAAAACAGATATAACGCTTTATATTTCCAGGGCTGGATTAAGCCCTGTAGAGGCCCTTAGGAAATGCAGGTCTCGTGGCCTCCATATTGCCCTTCCAAAATGAGATATTTTTGTTTTGATTTTAATTTAATCTCTAGGTAAGTAATTTTCAGCAGAAAATTTTCTCAAACTGACATAACATTTTCAGGAAAGTTGGTTTCAGAGTACTTTGTATAAAAAAAATTGTTAATTTAAAAGTAATTTTACACAAAATAGTAAAAAAAAAAAAGGCAAAACTTTAATGCAATCTGAATACTGTTTAAAGCAACTTGTTTTTTTAGAATTATAAAACGGCAATATGAAACTTGCAGAAGGTTATTAGGGATGTTGTTTAGGATAATGTTCGAAATTTAAACTATACTTGATTTTGATTTGAATAAATTCCTATGCATGGCCTTCATAAACTAAATGAAAATACAAAATTAAAATACCTACTAAAGAAAAAAAAAAATCCCCCCCCCCAGCATTGCGGAGCCTGTAGGCAGTTGCCTACTTTGCTCATTTAATAATCTGTCTCTGCATATTCCTAGTGTATTGTATCCACTGGCACATATATAGATTGATTGACAACTCTTTGATGAATTCAGTTTAAAAGTTGTCTCGTATCTACTTTTCTGGTGTAGAGGTAAAAAACTAAAACTCGTTCATATACATGTGAATAGAAAAATCAGCAGAGAGTCCTCCATTTCATGGATTCGATCTAAAATTTGACACAAATCTACAATTCTAGTAATAAAACCATACATGTAATTTCAATATATCTAGCTGTTTGAATTTTTCATTTGTCTTGTTCATATGTGCATGGGCAAACTTCTTCTAAATGAATTTCATCCATCTAGCTAACATTTTCTTAATTATTACGTTCCCAGATTTAATTCCAAAAATGCTTTTGTTTTGGAGTGGATGGAGTAAAATGGAGAGATTCGTTGGAATCCCGAGATAACTTTCTGTTGATTACAATACTTTCTCTTTGTGTATACTTTGTAGATGAGAAAGTAAAAAGTGGATAAGTTTTAAAATGCTGCAAAAATCTAGTAGTGAAAAATAAATAAATAAACACTAAACTTATTTTTTCTGTACTATGAACTGGACATTTTTATGTGTTTTTTTCTGTATTGTTTTTATTGCATACAGGGTGTTTTGAAAAAGAAAAGACAAACTTTAAGGGGTGGTAATACACACCAAAACAAACAATTTTCATCATGGAATGTATGCCCGAAATAGAGTATAAGGACACTAAAGCTTTGGGAAATGGTAATATCAGAATTGTAGTACCCTGTCATATCACTTGATTAAACATGAATGGATCACTGCCAATGATATTGTAACGAAATTGTCTTGTGGGTGTACGTGAATACAATCCAATAAGCAGGATTAAAAAAATAAAGCTCTTTATTTTACAAATATTCCAAGCTAAGAGACGTAGCAAAAGTATTAACACAGCACTAGAAAAAATTCACAACAGAGACTACCAATAAATCTCAATACAACGCTCAAAGGTTTCTTGTTAGCTCACCAGCTTGCTTGCTGATTAAATTCCAACTGACTCCTCTTGGCTTGAGAGCTTGCTTTTATACTTTTCAACAGGAAGTGATGCAATCTCTAGAAAGTTCATGAAACCAGTAGAAATAGGTGGAAAGTTTGAGGTCCTTCTAGAAAATTCCCTTTGCTGCCAAGTCGCCAAGATTAGCATCTCAGGGAAACGACTTTATAGCTTTGTAACAATATCGATACTGTCGCCTGTGCAAAATGGATTCCATTACAAGTAGCCCTTACACAGACTACTCACAAGGAGGTATGTCCTGTCATAGGTGATGGAACAAGTGTTTAATAACATGATTACGAGCATCACCCCCAGAGTAAGCAAGAACCTGGATACTGAGGCAGGCAGCTACTCATCCTCCCCCCCCCCTTGTGGGGAGACTTCTGCAAATGGTCAAGTGTCATCATTGTGAGTTACATGGAGAAATTCTGCTCCCTACATTCAGGGAGGAAGAAACCTATGCAAATATCCATCATGCTTAATATCATCCTTCCATACATTGCAACTATGACTAATGGTTGCACACTGGTGAAGCTTTGCAAGACTAATTTTGGCAACTTTATTCAACATGACAAGCATTTTCATATGCATTCTGCTTCCCAGATAGATTTGCGTACTTTCTCCTAATAACTCGTTATAGGAATGCCACTTGATTGATTGGGAAGTGGGTGTTTCTAAATGTGGTAGTGTCATTGCATTCCATTTCAGACCATTCTTTTTAGGGGCTGTCCATAAATGATGTCACACTTTTTTTCAATATTTTTGACCTCCCTCCCCCCCCCTTCTTACATTTCACGCTATATTACACAAACATATACTTGCAGTTCAGAAACAAAGCACTACGTTATAGATCATATTTCAAATTTTATTTTTAAACTTTAACTATGTGTTTTAATGACATTTGTGAGCATAACAATAATAATGATTATATGTGTACTTATTTTGTATGAAATGAGATTAAGGTTTACAACAGAAAACCTAATTAATATAGAATAGTAATAAAATATTAATATAAAAGAGCAATTGAAAACGGTAGTATTTTGGAATTTGATATATTTTGCTTTAAATCTTATCTTTCCTTTATGAACACAAAATACTCTTAAACAGATGGAATTAAAAAAAAAAAAAACTGCCTCAATAAGATCAACCTGTTTGTGCCACTACCAGTTCTACCACTCACCTAGATGGGACGACATATCATTTGTTGGACATTTCAAGGGTGTGACAGGGGAAGGTTTTCTTCTAATGGTGAAGAATTTTCTGCTGCTACCATATTCTTAGAACCTACCCTGAATGCCTTTTTTGAAAAGAAAAGAATATAAGTGAAAAAAAATCACTCAAAAGTTGTTTTAACCCCGATTAGAAAAATACCCTCAAATTCTGGTAATTTCAAAATAACTTCAAAATTTAATCTGCTTATTTTGAATGTTTTTATTTTAATCAAAATATGTGATGTCATGCTTCTTGCTACCCCTTCCCTCCCCCTTGCCACAAACTGTCACAATTTGACGAACCCCCTCCAAGCGTGACATCATTTGTGGATGTGGTTTGTTTTGGTGTGAACTATCATCTCCTAAAGTTTGCCCCATCTTTTTTTAAATACCCTGTATGTAATTCCTAAATTGTTTTAAAACATGTTTCTTTAGCTTTAACTTATTTGTTTCAAAATATTTTTTTTCTTTAGATGCACAGCCTGAAAAGAAAGCAAGGCCGCCACCAATAGATGTGAGTAATCTTTTGTGATGTATCAAATGAACGACATTTATTGTTCTTTTTATCATAGAATGCACTCCAACAGTGCTTTGGCACCTTTTTGTAATGGATTTTCAAAGCTTCAGAAGTAACTTTTGAAAAATTGATATTTGGTCCACGTGTGGGGATTTCAATCTTTCTGTTGAGTGTAGCAGGTTGACAGTAAAAATCTCTAGAATCGTGTGTGTGTTCTTCATCCATGTTGATTGTGATGATATTTCTCAGTTTCTGGTTGGTTGTGCATTCCACCATTTATTTTTCTTGCAAACTAAAAGCACTGAATAAAATAAACAAATAAAATATACAAATTCAATATTTGTTGTGATGGTATTATAACATTCTCCTGAATATTTTTGATATCATTATCTCCTTAGTTTTTTTTCTGTTTTACCTCTTAAAATTAACTAAAACTTATGAAATTCAGATGTAACAGTATAAATCTTTTCTTGAATATATTTATAATAGTCAAGTTTTTAAGGAAAATAATTGTTCAGTTAGGAAATTATAGAATTCAAAGGGTGGGGTGGGGGAATTTCTGTCTAGTTGATTATTTTAAATGGTTTGCTTTGAGTAATTCACATCAGTTTTTGCAAAATGTTTATATATATTTAATTAATCCTTTTTATCTATGCCTTTCAGAGCATAATCACTATAACTTTCACTTTTTCAGCTCAATCACCTGTTTCCAACGAACTTTGTTGGCTTCTTTAAAATAGTGAATCAGCAATTTCTTATCAGTGGCATTCCTAGTTACAGGAATGAATTTAAAATTGTAACCACTAATTTGGCTTTCTCTTTTTTATGATTTGAAGTTAGCTGATGGTACGCACAACTTTATGTGCAACATTCCTAAAATAATCATGAGCTGGAATCATCTAATTCTTTATTTAAAAAGCTCAATTCAATGTCTTTGGTCTCTAAAAAATTAGGTCAAAACTAAATTAAAAGACTTTTAATACTTTTAGAATGACTGCTCTGTATTTTCGGAAATGTTTATCTCAAACTCTTGACATATACAGTAGAGTCTCCTTACAACAAAGTCTCCCTACAGCGAATTTCTCCCTATAACGAAATTTTTAATCGGAATGTTAAACAACATTCAAAATATTCTCCATATAACGAAGTGGTTGTCTCCCTATAATGAATTTTTTCAGGCCTTTACCTTTTCGATTTTTGTCATTTTTGAAGAAAGTTGCTAATTTCTGTGCAAACAAATCGCTCACACGTGCCTGTTTCTGGAACCACTCGCATTGTTCATTGCAACGATTACACATAACAATAGAATGCTATGTGAAGGTAATGCAGTTGTGGGGACCTGGGTTTCTACATAGGGAGCAACATTTCTACGAGTCAAGATTCCAAGAATCGGGGTGGAGTGGGGGTGGAAACACCAAATGGATGTGACAATACGCATTTTATGTTTATCCGTACTAGTACATATTATTCATTATTCTCTAAATTGGTGAATTGTCTTCACTTTTGAGCATTTTATTTATACAATAAAAATTAGTATAATTTTAACAAATTTATAATAAATATTATTTCATTTTTAATTGAAAGTCATAATTAAATATTTTTGAACTTATCGCGCATACTATAAAAGGTTTGTAACATTTACTTAAATAACTGCAAAAATCTCTAATCTCCGTATAACGAAATTTTCTCTATAGCGAATTTTTCAACTGGAACCAAGCGATTTCGGTATAGGGAGACTCCACTGTATATTATGTTTATTTCAATTGAATAAAATATGTAAGAAATTTATGACATTTGTATTTCTTATTCAGGTTTCAGCAGCTCAGGAACTTCAACAACAAGCTATGGCTGGGCCTAAAACACCTACTAGTGCTTCGCCTGTTACACCAGGTGTGGTTGATCATCGAAAGGCTAAGAAAAGGAAAATTGGTCACAGAAGAATTAATGAGGAAGGTCGAATCACTTACAAAAAAGTAATTAATTTTAAAGTGTATCTCAAAATTTTGCGATTTTGTTTCTTCACTTACGTTTTAGTTTAATGATTTTGTGTTCTGTAATATTAAACAGATAGAAATTCAAGCACAATTCTATCCTCACCAGAAAGAATCAATAAAAATCTTAGTGCTCTAAAGTCTAATTTTAAAATTTCAGTTGAATTTCTGTAAAAATAATTTACAATCAAAATTACAATTTACATCTGGTTATTTCAGATCAGCCTTTCCTTCATACTTTTTTAAAAGTGTGATTTTGACTTTTCATTTGTTACAGTGTTAATTTTTTTATCTGTTATTAATTTTATATGGTATAAATGGTGGTATTTAATATAAAGGTGTTATTTGTGAATTATTTTAAAGCTATTGGTCTTTTGCTTTAATTTTCCAAAATTTTGATGAAAAATCTTAAATAAAAAAAAATCTGTTAAGATCTGGGCGAATTAAAAAAAAAAATATGTTTCAATATCATTTCTTTTACTTTATTATTAACCAATAAAAAAAGGCAAAATATATCATGATTTAAAATAATCTTTTGTTTGAATTATTTTAAAGCTGTTTTTAATGCTTTTTAAAGAGCAACGTTTTTTTCATCTTGAAAAATCAACTAATAAACAATATTAGATGCATTTAGCCTTGTCTACAATAGTTTTCTTCTTCCAATTTCTTAAAAAGTTTTTTACATTCAGAACGATTCTTACCAAAATATTCTTTTCAGTTTATATAAAAAATGCAGAATATATTTATTTGATTAAGAACATTATCTGCAATATTCTTGTTATAATTCATGTAAAGGGCATTTATTTTAAAGGGAATTTAAGGGTGATTTTTATACTTAAATTCACAGGAAATCTATACATTTATACTGAAACTTGATGATTTTATTTATATTAATGTATGCTGAGAGTGGTATAAAATTAAATTTACGCATTATTTTTTATTTCACTATTATCACACGCATTATTTTTAAAGTATCACTGGATGTTATAAGAACTATTTTAGGCTAATTCTGGTTTTGTAGATGAAAGAATACTATCTTATTTAATGCTGATTTACCATGAATGTAATTATAGTGCTTTATGCAGTTGTATCATTTGTTCTGTTTATTTTTTCTTCATTGCTTATTTGTTGCATTAATTAGTTATGATATAGATCAATGATTAGTTGGAGGTGCATGAATTATAATAAACTTCTGTGCCTTCAAAGATAAATGTTTTACTGCTGGAGATATTAACTAATATTTCTTTCATATGGAATGTTTTAATTATTTGACTTGCATTTCTAAACATGAAATTTTAAATCTTAAGATTCTGAATTATTACATAAATTATCATTTCTAAAGACAGTTGTTTCTTTCCAAATGCACAGTAAATAAAATTGAAGTTCATAATGACTAGGAATCTATTTAGTTTGTTTCTGTAAAAAGAAAAGCTTTATTATCCCTAAGTTAAAGGTAGTTACTTTCTATTCATAGAAAAATGTTTGTAAATTAACAATTTTTTTCTTCTGTTGATCTTAGTTGTAATATTTCTAATTATTTTTCAATGTAACTAAACTATCAAATTTTTAACAAAAATCAAAATTAATTTACAGTTTGTGATAATGTGTCTATTTTTATGTAGATCGAAACATCACAAATTATGGGTTCTATTCAACTAGGAATTTCTATAGCTATCAGCTCATTAGCATCAAAACCGGAGAGAGATTTATTGATTCAAGATTTTACTATTGTAGAAACAATCACCTTTCCAAAGTTAGTAATCATTTATAATTTTTAAAACAAGATTTTTTTTTACATATAGCTTTTTCCTATACAAGGTGTTCCAGAAAAATGTGTAATACTTTAAATAATTATTAAGTAAACAGTCATCATCATACATCAAAGTTTTGTTAAATTAATTTATACAAATATAAAATTTTGTCAGTTATCAGAAATATTCGAATTACAGTCGAACATCGCAAATCCGGAATCGTCGGGACTTCGGCAATTCCGGATTTGGGATAATTCCGGATCTTAGATCATTTCAATATTAAGAACTGATTTTAACATTATAAAACACATAATTCAATTTAAATTTTTAAAAACTTATTTATTACTTGTTGTCTTTGATTTATAAACATAATTAATATTATTTCTTTTTAATTTTAACATTTTTACAAAACATTTCATTTAAAGTGAGTTGCTTCATTAGTTTTGGGTTTTTGATTAAGTAACTTCTCTTTTATTTTATGTATCGCCATTATGTCCGACTCCGAAATAAAGTCTCTTTGCAAATCCTCTGCGAGCCAGAAGGGGAGAGGAAGTTGCGTGCGCATCTTATTTGTTAACATTTCTTATATTTTGGACTAGTTCATTTTGTGTGCTAGAGAGGGGAAGGAGGAAGGTATTGTAACTCTGCGATTTGTTACAATACCCCTTCCCTCCCCCCCGCGATACCTTCGTCGCACATCGTTGTACAAGTAATTAAATCCTTTCCCTCCTCAGATGGTTACGACTGCTTTCTGCTGATTCTGGGCGCCGATTTGTTAGATAAAAGTTAGGAATTTTTTTT